>PYHX02000158.1:44723822-44754158 GCA_004302925.2 Cochliomyia hominivorax
GATTTTAGAGTGGACACACACCATATTCTGTGACTTTAAAACTGTTTGGAAATGTCTTTAAAAAATGTTCAGGAAATATTCAAGAGAAAATAAACCATTTTAAGCCTTGTTTCATTTTAGCTCTTTTAAGTTGGTCCTTTAAATTTTGTTTTATTTTTTTTTTTTTTTTGTCAAGTTCTCTTTCGGAACAGTTCTTAAATTGTCATTACTCTAAAACTACATGTGTAAGTTAATTATCCAAGAAGTAATTTTTGTCGCACTCTTCTTCTCTGATGACAGAATAAAAATTTTAATGAAAAAAGTAGTTTTGTTGTATTGGTATTTCTGGGTATTTTCTATAGGAAAAATTGGGAATTGTTTTTGATTCCCTGATTCTTTGACATGTTAATACAAATTTATACTGCTGAAATTCCAAGTAAATATAGTTATTTCTTCATATTTTATACGAAAATTTTCAATAATAAATTTACTTTTCAAGAAAACGTTAAAAATTCGAAAGTTCATATTTTTCATAAATTTTTGACATCTAATGACATTCCAATCTACTTTTCTTATAGATTATCAGTCGTCATGCTCTAACGTTATCATAGATGCTGAATACTTGCGCATGAGTGTAGTTTAGTGACATTTTTGAATTGAAAGTGAAACAAATTTTTTAGCAAGCCGTTTGAAAAATTTGAATTCTTATTGAGCCTCAATAAGTCCGTCCGTAAGTCCCAAGTTTCATGAGAATCGTAAAAATGCTACACTGTGTTGTTTCGTTATATAAACAAATCAATTCTGTCCCACTGTGGAACATTTAACGAAGTGTTCGTGATGTATCTGTATTAAACAACGAATAATTTCGGCTTATGGTGACAAATTGGTGATCATTAATTCAAATTTAATTTAAGACTTCTAAATAATAATTTAAGCATTCGATTAAATTTATTGTGGAGTGTCTGTCTTTATGTATGATGGACTCTAGAATATTAGAGATGATAATATTAGGAACATCGGAGGTGTCTTTCTTTAATATCGAATAACTGCTACGATTATTTAAAATTGTATTTATTAAAATACGATTACGATTATTTTATGTATCTTCATTTCATTCATAACTGTTTATGTTATAATAATCCATATATATGTATAAATGTAGTCTTCCAGTCAATAAATATTTAAATAATTACAACACTTACACATATGTAACGTATGAAATAAATCCATATGAAATTTCATAAATTCATAGAAACATCATAATAATTTGAAATAACATACCTGAAATGATAAAAGAGTAAGAAGAATTAAAAACATTAATCAATATATTAAAATAATAAATAATTTATAATTGTGTATTAAATTTAATTACAAAATTAAATAAAATTTAATAAATCTGTTTCTGAATTATTAAATTTAATTATAAATTTGGTTTTAATGAGAATTAAACATTTTTTGAAATGATTGTAGAAAATTAAATATTAATTTGTTATAAGAATGAGAACAAGGATGATGTTCGATATCTTTTCAATACAACAAAATTAAAAAATCGAAAAGGGAGACAAAAAAATTTTATATATTTTTTTGTCATTTAAAATTTTTCGAAAACATTTTATTTTTACCCTCCAGAATATACAGGTGCCAAAAGGCTTTTTTGGTACCCATATAGTGCATATTTTAAACAAAATTCCACACGGACATTCTAGAGGAGTTTTCTGGGTGATTTGGAAAAGCGCAATTTCATAGTGGACCAGGTAGACGGAGTGGCAAACATCCAAATTTAGTGACCTCTGTCATTAAAATTACAAAAAAAACTTTTTGGAAATAATTCCTTAACTCTGGAAGTATAAAATGTTTTTAATGCAACTTCACAATGACATTTCGCTGAGGTGTTTTTTTCAATCGATTTAAAAATGTAAAAGTTCTTATTGGGCCCGGTGGCTTTCGATTGTATTTTGAACTTAGTTGGGTCAATTAGTCTCAAATACAGTTCCAGAATATTGACTAAATTCTGCAAACAAATTTGAATATTTTTCGTTTAGAACCAAATATCTGTAGGAATCTGATAAAAAGTTATATTATTTTGAAACAAGGATTTAAAAAAAGTAAATCGATTGAATTATTAACTTAAAAATCCACTATTCTTCTCAGGACTTTACAATTTTATTCAGAATTTCGAGAGACTTCCTTGATGTAAATTTCGGCAATTTTAAGAGCCTTCCTCCCTTACCCACAACTGCATATTGCTTACCATACTAAGAACATTTTGGGAAACTTTGTGGAAATCTTGACCACAATTTCCGTGCTCTGTTTTTGGCCTCTAAATATTCAGCATTGTTCCTGTCAGCAACTTTTTGAGTCTTGTATGTTTTTAAAACTCCATTTGTTTTATCTTTCATAACAAATAGTCTGAGCTCTAAGTAAACAGGGCTCCTTTCCTATCGTTGAGTTGGGATCTCCTTGGAAAATGTTCTTTTTTTGTCATTAAACATACCTGAACTAGGTTTTCAGTCAACGGATGATATAAGGATCAGTTTGACGACAGACCTTTGAATGCTTGGCCAACTTTTTGTAGAACCAAGCTGGGTTCTGTGAAGAAAATATTTAATAAATTTAGTACGCACTTTTTTCTGGTCACTTATTTAAGGATTAACAATATTTATTTGCCTGACAGTTCCAGACATAGAAATATTTCCTAAAAAATTAACAATATTTTTTAATGTTAATACCCGAATTGAGCAAATTTGGAGGTCCACAATTTGTCCCTGGCTTCCACTAACAACTTGTACTTTCACAAAGCAATTAAAAAACGTCCGAAGAATACATCTATTAAGTTTCGTTTAAAAATATTCAGTAGTCCCAGAGTTACATAATTATTTCTAATAAAGCGTTTCTAGAACTCTGTATGCCGCTAGTGGGGATCCTTCCTAGTAAATTGTGTCTGTCTGTTATTATTGTCCAACTAGAAATACATAAAGCTGTATTTTATACATCACTTTGTCAATAATTATTAAAATCACATCAATAAACAAAAGATTATTATTTTCACTCTTTATGAGCATCACAAATTTTCCGCATTTTTGAAAAAAAAAACAAAATAAAATTCTGTTAAATTTTGAATATTTTTCAAGTTTTTATTTGCACGAATTAAACTTGATAATAATTAATTAATTATTTAGTATTTTACACCAGAAGCTTTGACATTTATATTTAAATTATATTGCATACCTTTAGGGTAACTCAATGAATTATTTGTATTGTCTATATTTAGGGGCAACAATGTTAAATTGTGCAATTACTGACATATTTAATACTATTAAATGTTTCCTCTTATTTATTTTAAAAAATTTAATTATTTTGATTTGTTTGTATATGATAAAATTTTACTTATTATTAGCCTACTTTTAGAAAATTATATGTTTCTGTGATATTTACAAAATTTTATTTTAGAAACTACATTTTTAATTAAATCTAATAAAATATTAATAAAAACCTAAAAATCTTTTTTTAAATGTTAAATTTTCTATTTATTTTAATATTTAAATAAATATTTTAATAATAAAACATAATTACAATTTTAATTATTTATAATCCACCTTTAGGTTAGAAAAAATATAATTATAAAATTTTTTCATATTTCAATTTATGGAACTTTCGCTTTTATTATAAACATTTTAGCGGAAATATTTCGTTTGTGAAACTTAGTCTCACTTTTTTTCTAGTTTTAATATTAAAATTATAAAAATAGTAAAGTCTACCAAAGGCGCAAAACCATACTAGATGTCCCACTATCAAAACTAATCAGACTAATTATTAACAAACTTGTTACAACAACAATAACAATAGATGATTGTTTGAAGGGAAAAACTAGTAACTTGAGGTAAAATAATACTAATTAAAATTGCAGGTTTTTCCTCAAAAAAAAAAAAACTGTTGCATTTAGTAAATCACATGAAAATGTGATTGTGAATTAACAAAATTTGGGAAAAAAATCAGTTAAAACTCCTCTCCTCTGGCAAATTAATAACATTGAAATGAGAAACCATTTATTATGGCATCATGAATTTTTATTCCCAAAGAACGAAGTCAGGTCCCTAATTATATGAAAACGATATTAAATATTTTTTGGTAATTTGGAAGATAGAGAGGAAGAGAAAAGAGAACGAATGGAGTTAATGAATATATAAAATGCAAAATCGGTATATATTTAAAAATCGTACAATTATATATACATGCATTTCATTTAAGTGATTAGTAGTCATCAGGTCGTACGGTATCAGGTCGTTATGCAATTTGCTATATGACTTATAACACATTGTTCTCTTCAAAAATGGTACTTTTGGGTAAACATTTCTCATTATATTTAAGTATTTGGGAGAGTCTAAAGCACATTAATCCTAAAACGTTTTTTTTTTGGAATTAATTCTGTAACTCTAAATTTATTGGTGATATCTTTTTAAAATGTTTAAGGTTACAACTGAGGTGATGTTTTCGAATAGATTTGAAGGAATAAAGGCCTTTAGCAGTTCAGGCTGGTACAGACAGCATGTGCAAATAAAGTTTTTTTTTGAAAAATAATATAGTGACTTTTCAACCGTTCTGTATATACGCTGATGCATATTCCTTTAAATGCATTTACTATTTTTCTCTAGTTTTGTTTTATCTGTGTTGTTTTCATCCAAAATTAAAATTAACTTTTTAAAAGTAAACTAGAATTTTTTCTAAGTCTTATTCTGTGTCTCATTCATGAGATTAAAAGTGGAATATTTCTATAAACGCAAACGCAAAAATTGTTTTTGTTTTGCCACATAATTTTCTAATTTAATCGTTAAATTTAAGTTATATTTTAATCTCCATTCCATGTATTCCAAGTGGGCTTCATTCCCTATTATGGCTCCCGTGTAAACGTTAACACAAATATTTATACTATGGCTTGTCATAATCATGTTAACACTAGAGTGAGTGTGTGTATGTATGCATGTGTAAATGTTACAAATGTTATATTTTCACATCAACCTGTAAAAATTTGTAATAATTTTGAAAAGAACATTTAGAAAAATTGTAACTTATATAACAACGGAATGATGAGTGTGTGATGTGAACACATCAGGTTCATAATTAATGCTATTAGTTACCCCAACTAAATATGTTGTTGTTGGAGCAACGACAATGTTGGGGTTGTTGTAATGATATGTTTTGTTCATGTTGGGATGTTGGTTATTCCTCACTGATGTGATGTTTGTGTGTGTGAGAGTTGTGTTCATTTAATTGGTGAAACTCAAATCAAGTGGAAATGAAGCATTAAAGTGCAAATTATAAATTAAAAAACACCTTAAAATTCATTAAGAGAAAACACAATTAATTTTGAAAAAAAAAAAAAAGAGTTTTTAAAATTTCATTTCATGTTACCCTAAAGATATGAGAAAAGAAAGGTAATTAAAAATATGTATGAGGAGGGAGATGGAAAATAATTGTAGTACAAGTAAACATATAAATTAGGGATCCTGTAAAAGTAAAATGGTCAGAATACCAAAAAAAATTTTAAAAGAAACTCCTTAATGTATGCTTTAACATCTATTTATTCGTTGGATCTAAAAGTATGCTCTACATAATTTTTAATTTCTTATATGAAGCACAGAATATTTTTAAAAAATAATTAATTTTCTAAAATTCTAACTTTATATGTTTAACTAATAAGTATATTTTAAAGATTATGGATCATCCTGTTAAAAGACTTTAGAGAAATCTATAACACACATTATAGACTAGTCTATAATAGAGATTACAAACTAGTAATAATATAGATTATAGACTAGTCCATAATACGTATTATAGACCAGTTTATAGTCTATTTCAATAATTACAGACATGTCTGTAATACAGATTATAGACTAGTCTATAATACAGTTAATTACTACTCTATAGTACTGATTATAGCATATTCTATGGTACAGATTAAAGTTTAGTCTATAGACTATTCTATTAAACATGTAATAGACTTAAATACAGATTATAGACTACGGCTTTAATAAAAACTATAGACTTAATGATTACCATGACATTCCTAAAGGTATGCTTCAATTTTTATATGATTTGTTGGCGTTTAAAAGTATGTCTTATATATTTATTTACCGATTTTTGATATTAGGATTTTCTTATCACTTCTCTTTTTAAACTCAAACTAAAATTGAAATTAAAAATCAAAAGAATGTTTTACTCAATTTTATGCCTTTAAAACAGTAGTTACCCCTAATGCATATGCAATAGTTATTGTTTCTTGCATTTAAATTTGATTTATATTTATATTTCCTTTTGCTTTAATATCTTTCGACATTTTATTTCAGAATATTATAATGTCTTTTAAAAAGCCCAGACGCCACAAATAATCAAAAATCAATAAAAAAAGTCTTTCAAGCAACAAACAAAAAAACTGAATAAATAAACGCACAAGTAATTAATTTTAATGAAAAAATGTGGCAACACAAAAATATTCATAATTTTTTTAAGAACCAGCATATCTTGAGACTTACAAACGTACAAGTGCATGTCATGTAAATTTTTAATATAGTGAAATTAAGCATCCAAAATACGCAAAAAAAGACGACCAAACAAAATAAAACTTAATAAAAATCACAAACGACTTAATGTAATTTTCAGTTACAATATTTTGCGTTCAGTTCATTCATTCAATTAAATCGTTCGCAAAATGTTCATTTCATTTATTACATTTTTGTTCAATGCCAGACCACACATTTTTAACACACAAAAAGCAGCAAAATAAAACGAAAAAATTATTTTCAAGAAAAAAAAAAATGCCAACAAACAGTCTCAGAGGAACATAATGAAAAAAGCTACAGAAAAAAATCCGACCGACAACGAAAAAACTGAAATTAATTTTCAAAAAATAATTATAATGAAAAGATTCTTTTAACGATATACACAACATTTTTGGGAGGTTTCTTTGGTAATGAAACCGATGATTGTTGATGACTGATAAATATGTTTTAATTCAATCACACACTGGGGACGACTTTTATATTGAATAAAAATAAATGGCAAATAATAATAAAAATGACAAAAATTAAATTAAATATTTTATAATAAATCTATTGTTTTCGGAGAGTTAATAAAAATTGAGACACACAATGTTAGGCAATAAAATTATTAACAAAGGAAAGCCCTAAGATAGGCAATATTTTAGCAGTTTTTTTTTGGAATAATTCAAAAATACGTTAAAGTTCTCTAAAAGTTAGGAGATAAAATTAAATTATATAAAAACCTTAAAATCAGGCAAAATTTTTCAAAGAAAGTAAAACTTGTCTATAGTACAGATTATAGACTTGTCTATAGTACAGATTATAGACTTGTCTATAGTACAGATTATAGACCAGTCTATAGTACAGATTATAGACTAGTCTTTAGTACAGATTATAGACTAGTCTATAGTACAGATTAAGACTAGTCTATAGTACTGATTATAGACTTGTCTATAGTACAGATTATAGACTTGTCTATAGTACAGATTATAGACTTGTCTATAGTACAGATTATAGACTTGTCTATAGTAAAGATTATAGACTAGTCTATAGTACAGATTATAGACTTGTCTATAGTACAGATTATAGACTAGTCTATAGTACAGATTATAGACTTGTCTATAGTACAGATTATAGACTTGTCTATAGTACAGATTATAGACTTGTCTATAGTACAGATTATAGACCAGTCTATAGTACAGATTATAGACTAGTCTTTAGTACAGATTATAGACTTGTCTATAGTACAGATTATAGACTTGTCTATAGTACAGATTATAGACTTGTCTATAGTAAAGATTATAGACTAGTCTATAGTACAGATTATAGACTTGTCTATAGTACAGATTATAGACTTGTCTATAGTACAGATTATAGACTTGTCTATAGTACAGATTATAGACTAGTCTATAGTACAGATTATAGACTAGTCTATAGTACAGATTATAGACTTGTCTATAGTATAGATTATAAGACTTGTCTATAGTACAGATTATAGACTTGTCTATAGTACAGATTATAGACTTGTCTATAAGTACAGATTATAGACTTGTCTATAGTACAGATTATAGACTTGTCTATAGTACAGATTATAGACTAGTCTATAGTACAGATTATAGACTTGTCTATAGTACAGATTATAGACTTGTCTATAGTACAGATTATAGACTTGTCTATAGTACAGATTATAGACTTGTCTATAGTACAGATTATAGACTAGTCTATAGTACAGATTATAGACTAGTCTATAGTACAGATTATAGACTAGTCTATAGTACAGATTATAGACTAGTCTATAGTACAGATTATAGACTAGTCTATAGTACAGATTATAGACTAGTCTATAGTACAGATTATAGACTAGTCTATAGTACAGATTATAGACTAGTCTATAGTACAGATTATAGACTTGTCTATAGTACAGATTATAGACTAGTCTATAGTACAGATTATAGACTAGTCTATAGTACAGATTATAGACTTGTCTATAGTACAGATTATAGACTTGTCTATAGTACAGATTATAGACTTGTCTATAGTACAGATTATAGACTTGTCTATAGTACAGATTATAGACTTGTCTATAGTACAGATTATAGACTTGTCTATAGTACAGATTATAGACTTGTCTATAGTACAGATTATAGACTTGTCTATAGCACAGATTATAGACTTGTCTATAGCACAGATTATAGACTTGTCTATAGTACAGATTATAGACTTGTCTATAGTACAGATTATAGACTTGTCTATAGTACAGATTATAGACTAGTCTATAGTACAGATTATAGACTTGTCTATAGTACAGATTATAGACTTGTCTATAGTACAGATTATAGACTTGTCTATAGTACAGATTATAGACTTGTCTATAGTACAGATTATAGACTTGTCTATAGTACAGATTATAGACTAGTCTATAGTACAGATTATAGACTTGTCTATAGTACAGATTATAGACTTGTCTATAGTACAGATTATAGACTTGTCTATAGTACATAGATCTATAGTACAGATTAGACTTGTCTATAGTACAGATTATAGACTTGTCTATAGCACAGATTATAGACTTGTCTATAGCACAGATTATAGACTTGTCTATAGTACAGATTATAGACTTGTCTATAGTACAGATTATAGACTAGTCTATAGTACAGATTATAGACTTGTCTATAGTACAGATTATAGACTTGTCTATAGTACAGATTATAGACTTGTCTATAGTACAGATTATAGACTAGTCTATAGTACAGATTATAGACTAGTCTATAGTACAGATTATAGACTAGTCTATAGTACAGATTATAGACTTGTCTATAGCACAGATTATAGACTTGTCTATAGTACAGATTATAGACTTGTCTATAGTACAGATTATAGACTAGTCTATAGTACAGATTATAGACTTGTCTATAGTACAGATTATAGACTTGTCTATAGTACAGATTATAGACTAGTCTATAGTACAGATTATAGACTTGTCTATAGTACAGATTATAGACTTGTCTATAGCACAGATTATAGACTTGTCTATAGCACAGATTATAGACTTGTCTATAGTACAGATTATAGACTTGTCTATAGTACAGATTATAGACTTGTCTATAGTACAGATTATAGACTTGTCTATAGTACAGATTATAGACTTGTCTATAGTACAGATTATAGACTTGTCTATAGTACAGATTATAGACTAGTCTATAGTACAGATTATAGACTTGTCTATAGTACAGATTATAGACTTGTCTATAGTACAGATTATAGACTTGTCTATAGTACAGATTATAGACTTGTCTATAGTACAGATTATAGACTTGTCTATAGTACAGATTATAGACTTGTCTATAGCACAGATTATAGACTTGTCTATAGTACAGATTATAGACTTGTCTATAGTACAGATTATAGACTAGTCTATAGTACAGATTATAGACTTGTCTATAGTACAGATTATAGACTTGTCTATAGTACAGATTATAGACTTGTCTATAGTACAGATTATAGACTTGTCTATAGTACAGATTATAGGCTTATTTGTAACTCAGATTTTAAATGCTTTCGTTTAAGAAAATTAATCTTTAAATTTCGGATACAAGCTAACCTAACGGGGTTACTTCTATCCAATTTTCGGTTTCGTGCGTGGAGTGTAAATTTTTTCTAAATCAACAATAATTTATTATGTAAATCTAATTAGTTGTGTCGCACACTATTTCTTCTTTAATGACCAAACAAATAAATTTCTTTTCCTTTGGGAAATATATCCAAAAAGGAGCCATAAAATCCTTCCACTTGAATTGATATTAATTGTCTACGAGTTGAACTTTGTCTTTTCATTGTGTTTTCATTTTTCCTCTAACTTTTCTTTTTCAAACAAAATTATGGAAAAAATTTTAACAACTGAAACTGAGAAAAAAGAGAAACAAAGAAAGAAAAAAAAGTTCTTAAATAATTTGTTATGTCCACTAACTAAATGGTTAGATTGAACAAAAAATTAAAAAATAGGAAACTTCAGACACACACACACACACAATTTCATACTTAATAAAGTTCATGATGATGAAAAATTTGAAAATTAAGAAAAAAAAAATAATAATAAAAAATAAAACAAAAAACATAAACAAAAATAAAAAGAAAAGCAATAACAAAACAATTTGGTCAATAAATTATAATAAAAAGTTTTTTTTCATTCTGATAATGGCAAATGAAAGCAGCTACAAAAACAACAAAAAAAGGAAAATTAAAATAAGAACAAGTAAAAATACTATACTATATGGCTGTGCCGAATCTTAAATACCCTCCAATTTAAAATAGAATTATTGTAAGTTTAATTTAAAGCTTTTTCCGAAAACGAGACTTAAATGGCAGTTGTAGGAAAATATAGACCGAATTCGTCAAGACAGTGTAACGAAGTAATTCGTTACATATTTTTTTGTTGTAAAATCAGATATGAATTTAACTCGTTAACATGAATTTAAAATGTATTTGCTTATTTTATAATTGTTCTTGTAAAATAACTGTTAATTTTTAAGAGTGTTAATATAAGAGAAATTGTTGTAGTATAAGAGAATATAGTAACATATTTAAGTATGAGTACATTACATGCCCAACATACAAAATAGTTGCATCACTACTACGATACTGTTGTATTACCACTAATACTAATAATCAATATCACTACTTCTTCAGTTGGGCTTGTGCTGCCGTTGTGGACGGACAGCTATCGCAAGTTTGTAATAGCTTCGATAGCAGCCGTATACAGGCAAAACAGTCCCAACCTAGTAGTAGTGTTAGGGTTTCTACTGGTATTTACTGCCATAGATCCCAAACAATGTAGTAGTGTTAGGGTTTCTACTGGTATTTACTGCCATAGATCCCAAACAATATAGTAGTGTTAGGGTTTCTACTGGTATTTACTGCCATAGATCCTAAATAATATAGTAGTGTTAGGGTTTCTACTGGTATTTACTGCCATAGATCCCAAACAATGTAGTGGTGTTAGGGTTTCTACTGGTATTTACTGCCATAGATCCCAAACAATATAGTAGTGTTAGGGTTTCTACTGGTATTTACTGCCATAGATCCCAAACAATGTAGTAGTGTTAGTAGTGTTAGGTAGTGTAGTAGTGTTAGGTACTGGTATTTACTGCCATAGATCCCAAACAATGTAGTGGTGTTAGGGTTTCTACTGGTATTTACTGCCATAGATCCCATGCAATGTAATAGTGATAGGTATGGTAGTAGAACTACTAATACAATTACAAAATAATATTCTATATAAGGGCCGGATCTAGATTTAATCGAGGAGTCTGGTCTGGAAATCTGGAAGTCAGGGTGTATAAATTAATAACTAAATAATTAAGTGCTGTTATAATAATTAGTACATAAGAAAGAAATAATAAATTTTGAATAAATAATACAAATAAAATAATAAAGTACAAAGTATCCTGGGTATCCTGGCAAACATCCTTATAACAGTCCTGACAGTTAGAAAAATAATGGTGACGAATTAAATAAAATTGATTCATATTCATATAAAAGTTTTGCAATCTCTAACGCGTTTTCCGATTTTGGTCAGATGAAGAGGTCTGATATGGAAGCTATAGCAAAATATGGACCGAGATTGTTTATATAGATAATATACATTAAATATCTTTACAAAAATCATAATCTATATTAAAGACTAGTAAAAGGTTCCACGTTACATACTAATATTTATGCTCATATCCGTGATTCAGATAATAGCACCCATACTACTACAATTAAACTTTAACTCAAAATATATTTATGTTACTGCATAATAATTTGACCTATAGATAAGTCTATAATTTGACTAGAGTATAGTCTGAACTATAAACTAATAAATAACCTCGACTATAGACTAAACTAAAATCTGGATTATACCCATAACTTCATTATTACCTGAATTACAGATTAATCTATAATCTATAGATAATAATTTATTTTAAAGACATTAAAAAATCGTAGAGGAATCGGTCTTTATAAGCTTTCCGGAATGGGTCGTTATATGGGAACTATATCAAAATATGAACCGATATTAATAAAATTAATAACATTTATTTAAAACAGTTAGAATATTAATTGTACTAAATTTCAATAGAATTGGTTCATATTTTACAGTTCTATAAGCTATTTCCGGGAAAGTGCGTTATATGGAAGCCAGGTCAAGTAATGACTCCAGCACAATCTAGTCACTTTGGGTTTATTATTGTATCAAAATAAATGCATACATATAACAAATTTCAGAAAATAATCTTAAATATTGCGACCCAAATGACAGACAGATTTTGGGGTGTATCGAAATTTTGCGTATTTGAGCCTATAACTTCCTTTGTTGATCCAATTTTGATAACGAAGAATATATAACTGTATGCTAAAGTTTAATATTTATTAAAATCCATTTAACTTTGGTTAAATAAAATAGAAAAGTTTCTTTTAGGTTGTCTCAGATATCGATCTATAATTTTTTTGATGATGAAGCGATACAGCTGGTTGAAAAAGGAAACTGCTCAAAACAAAAGCAAATAATATTTCACTGAATTCGGATAATTATTCTGGGCGTGAGAATATTGCCAACAGACAGACGGACATAACTAAATAGACTCGAATTTTGATTTGTTACATTATGGGATCTGAGATGATTCCTTTTTAGTGTTACAAACTGAATGACAAAGTTAATATACCCTCTTTAACACATGTGATGATATAAAAATATTGAAATACATTTTGAGATTCAAATACAGTGAAATGATGTCTGTTTTCGGTGATTTTTGATTGGATTGCTTTGTATTGGTGCGGGAAAGATATTGAACTTTCAAAATGATTAATTAACTATTGTTAGCCTCTGATGATTTCAATATAATACAGATACAAAATTAACAAAAACAACAACAACAATAATCGTAGCATACCATGGATCATGAAATTAAGTAATTTACAGAAATCATGTCCGCGAAAAAGAGAAACAAATCAGAAATATTGAGGTTAAATCTCAAGTATGTTTTTGTATTTATTTCATTTTTTTTAAATTTTTCTTGTTTTAATTTTTATTTGATAAATTGTCGAGTTAAGTAACCGTAAACACAACAAAAAGTCATTACTAAAAAAAGAAGAATATTTGTATCAAAATGCCAAAAAATTATATTATTTTTAATATAAAAACTAAAATGTATTCAACAAGATGCAGTTTTCGACTCTCCATAAGATCGGATCTTTGAAAGAGTTTAATTTTAATTATAAAAGAATTTTATTTTTTGTCGCTCTTGGAAAAGATTTTAGTTTAAAAAAATTATCAAAATAATAAAAAAAAAAATAAAAAAAAATAAAAAATAAAATTAAAAAGAGCGAAATACAGAAAAGTGTTTTAATATAAAACAACAACAGTAATCTTTATTGCGGCAAGAAATTTCTTTCTGCATTGCTGTATGTACATCCACATTCTTTATTTTCCTTTTAACTATTTCGCATTTAAATAAGTTTTTTTTTCGATTTTGCTCGAATTTTAATCGAAAAAAGGAGTTTTATTTTTTATATTTGCAGATGCAGATTAAAATGAAGATCATTTGAAAATTATGGTTTTGTTTTGAGTTTTTCTTTTTAATCATTTCGCATTTTAGAGCGAGCTAAAAACTAATCTTCTTTTTAACTGAAAGAAGAGCAAAATAATTTTTGTTTTCGATTTTGCTCGAATTTTAATCGAAGCTCCTTTTTATTGTTTATATTTGCAGATTCAGATTAAAAATGAAGATCATTTAAAAATAACGATTTTGCTCTGAGTTTTCCCATACTCCGGCATTCAATAATAATTTGCACATGTCTATAATTGACCCAGTTTACTAATAAATAAAAAAAAAGTTTTTACGTTTTTCTCCTCTTGGTGATTTTTGAAATTTTGGCTGTGAAAAAAACATGAAATATTAAAACAAAAACAAGAGGAATGTGAAAAGTTTATTGTTGTATTTTTTACAATTAATTTGATTTTATGAGTTTTTTACATTTTGCTCATTTTTGCTTTTTGGCTTTAAGGCAAAATATTATTCAGGTGTTGTTGGTGTATTTTTGAATTTATACAATATTTTGGAAACAATTTGTACAAAATGTTTGTTTTACTGTTATTCGCAAAAAAATTATGGCAAAAAAATTAAAATTTTTAAATTTATTATTTTTAATAAAATTTCAATAAATTTTACATTTTTAAAATATTTATATTTAATACAAGGTTTTTTAGAAAAAAATAAAAATTCTAGTTCTACGTGTAATTTTTATACTACATATATAATCTATTTAATAGACTAATTCGTGGTTCATATATTGCCGCCCATACTGCTACAATTCGATATATTAATGCATAATTTGACCATTAGACTAGTCCATAATTTGACTATAGTATAGTCTGAACTACGAAATAATATATAACCTCGATAATAGACTAAACTAAAATCAATAACAAATATTTTAAACTAAAGTCTGTACTGTAGACTACACTTCAATCCGAACTTCAATATAAACTGTATTATAAACTAGTCTATGAACTGTATTATAGATTAATCTATGAACTATATTATAGATTAATCTATAATACAGTTCATTAGTCTATGAACTGTATTATAGACAAGTCCATGAACTGTATTATAGACTAGTTTATGAACTGTATTATAGACTAGTTTATGAACTGTATTATAGATTAGTCTATGAACTGTATTATAGATTAGTCTATGAACTGTATTATAGACTAGTCTATGAACTGTATTATAGACTAGTCTATGAACTGTATTATAGACTAGTCTATGAACTGTATTATAGACTAGTCTATGAACTGTATTATAGACTAGTCTATGAACTGTATTATAGACTAGTCTATGAACTGTATTATAGACTAGTCTATGAACTGTATTATAGACTAGTCTATGAACTGTATTATAGACTAGTCTATGAACTGTATTATAGACTAGTCTATGAACTGTATTATAGACTAGTTTATGAACTGTATTATAGACTAGTTTATGAACTGTATTATAGACTAGTTTATGCATTGTATACTACCCAATAAACTGACTAACTATAAACTGTATATTAGACTACTGTATAAACTGAATTAAAGGCTAGTTTATAGACTGTATAATAGTCCATGGTCTGTATTATAGAATAGCAGATAATCAGTATTATAGAATAGTAGATAATCTGTCTATATATGTATTAAAGATTAGTCTACAACCTGTATTATAGACTAGTCTATAAACTGTAAGATAGACTACATATTATAATCAGTATTATAGACCAGCCTATAATTTTTTTTATAGACCAGTCTATAATATTTATTGTAGATTAGTGTATAATCTGTATTATATACTAGTCTCCTTACTATAAACTCGTCTATAATTTGTAATTAATAATCGTCCACAATTTGCACTACAGATTCGTCTACAATTTAACCTAAAGACTAGACTATAATTGGTATATAATCTGCATCATATACTAATTTGTAATTTGTATCATAAATTTATCTGTAATCTGTATCATAGTTTAGCGTATAATCTGTATTATAGACAAGGTATAAACTGCTTAGTAGACAATTTATAATCTATTATAAAGATTTGTATACAATCTGTACTATAGAGTTGTCTATAATCTCTAATACAGACTAGTCGACAATCGGTATTACAGAGTACAAAATCTGTACTGTATACTAAAGTCTGTTCATTAGACAAGTCTAAAAACTGTACAATAGAAAAGTCCATATTCTGTCTTAAAGATATATTTATTACATTATGGACTTGTTTACAATCTGGGTTATAGACTGTTGTAATATTGGTAATAGATTGGACTGCTATCTTTATCATTCACAAGTCTATATTGACTATAAACTAATCTACAATTTTAACGACATATCATGCGATAGCTTTTATTACGATATGTTTTTTTTAAAAAATTATCTTTAAATTTAATCCCCAATTTAAATCTCTTTTACAAAATTAATTTAATCCCTCCTCAATAATTTTCCATAATTTTGTAAACTTTATTAAATGATTTTATTTAGTTGCTAAGAGATTTAATTTGCAAGAATGAAGGATAAAATGAACATATCGACAAATCTAATAAAAATATGCGTAATTTTCTTTTACTCTTTATTTTCTATTTTCTTTTCTATTTTTTTTCTTGTTTGCTCGTGTTATCAGCAAAACAAAATCATTTATTTTCATTTTAATATTTTTGATATTTTTTGCGTTTATTTGTTGCCAAAAATCTATGATGAAAAAAGTCGTGGTTGCGGAAGCAGGAGCAGCACATTTCAAGGATAAACCAAAAATCAACTTATAAGAAGAAGAAGGAAAAATAAAACAAGATTTTTGTTATGTGATAAACATAAATGTTGTATTTAATACGCTTTGATGGGGGATTATTTTGATTTTCGCTATTACTGCCGCTGCCGCTGCTGCTGCTCTTTATTTCACTTTATTTTTATACCCTACACCATCATCACAAGCGGTGAAGATGTCATATAAACTTTATTATTTCGTGTGTAACGCTAAAAGGGAATCATATTAGACCCTATCATGTGTATATATACTCATGCATCAAAAGAAAAAACTGAGTCGATTTATATGTGTCCTTCTGTATGTCTGTCTGTGGATGTATGCGTAAGATTGTATGTACGAAACATAATGTTTTTACTTTACTTCACGTATTTGTGGTGTAGGGTACTGAAGATTTGGCATGGCCGAATATAGACTTCTTATTTGTTTTTTTCTTATGCTCCATTTCTTTAGTTTATATTAATTTTATTCACACATTCTATTTTATTCGTTTATCTAGTTTGTTTCCTTTGCCATATCATTCCACGTGTTTCTCTCCCTCCCTCTCCCTCACTCTCTCTCTCCCACTCTCACACTGTTATCATTTTAATCGAAAAATATCAATAAAAGTTTGAAGACAGTAGAACAAAAAACATAAACACCAACACAAACTACTGCATACTTATAGGAGGATTATATGAAATGAAATATGTTGCCTGGTTCATGGGAGTCAAAAAGTATTAAATATTAAGACAAAAAATATATATAAACAAATTATAAATGAAAATTGTTATTTTTTGTTGAATTTAACAAAAACAATAAAAACAACCAAAAAATCATGTTTATTAAAAATTAATGATTTAACTTTTTGTTTTTCTTTTGAAAAGAATCAGAAAAAAATATTCCATGACATGAGAAAGTATTTTTTTTACGATGGAATAAAAGTAATTATGGGTTTGGCAGTTTGGGAGTGTAAATGAATTTGTTGTTATTAACACTTACATAATGTTACAGATATTAAATTTGTTTTTATAGGTCACATTATAGACCAGTGTATTTATTGTGAACTGTTCCATGGGAAAAATTATAGTCTGTAGCTTATATTACATGTTGGACTACAGTTTAGAAAAGAGAACATTCAAAGTAATAGAATGGGCTTTGCTGTTCAGATTATTGCCAAGATGAATATACAAACTATAATTTAAAATTATAGACTTCCACAGTACAAATTATAGACAAGTCTCATTTAGATATTCTAAAATATTACATATATTAAAAACAAGTTCATAATACAGATTTAAAACTTGTTTATAGTAAATATTAAAGAGCAATGATGCCTATAGCTATAAATGCATTTCATTTTTATAGAATATATATAGATATATTATAGACTGGTCCATAATAAAGATTATCTCAGTCTATAATACAGATTATAGACTAGTCTATAATACAGATTATAGACTAGTCTATAGTACAGATTATCTCAGTCTATAATACAGATTATAGACTAGTCTATAATACAGATTATAGACTAGTCTATAATACAGATTATAGACTAGTCTATAATACAGATTATAGACTAGTCTATAATACAGATTATAGACTAGTCTATAATACAGATTATAGACTAGTCTATAATACAGATTATAGACTAGTCTATAATACAGATTATAGACTAGTCTATAATACAGATTATAGACTAGTCTATAATACAGATTATAGACTAGTCTATAATACAGATTATAGACTAGTCTATAATACAGATTATAGACTAGTCTATAATACAGATTATAGACTAGTCTATAATACAGATTATAGACTAGTCTATAATACAGATTATAGACTAGTCTATAATACAGATTATAGACTAGTCTATAATACAGATTATAGACTAGTCTATAATACAGATTATAGACTAGTCTATAATACAGATTATAGACTAGTCTATAATACAGATTATAGACTAGTCTATAGTACAGATTATAGACTAGTCTATAGTACAGATTATAGACTAGTCTATAGTACAGATTATAGACTAGTCTATAGTACAGATTATAGACTAGTCTATAGTACAGATTATAGACTAGTCTATAGTACAGATTATAGACTAGTCTATAGTACAGATTATAGACTTGTCTATAGATTATAGATAATACTGATGTTGGTTACGTCGCAGCTAAAAGAAATGATATACCGACACTCGTATAATTCAAGTATTGATTGAAGATTACATTACGTTGACCTGTTGTTGTAACAATTCTATCGTATGTGTGAGATTTATTCCCTTCAATATGATATTTCGGAGGGGGCTTGTATGGGACCTAAAAGATGTAATGGACCGACTCTTACATAAATCGGTGCAGTGATTGAAAATACTATAAGACTTATTTTTACTAAATTGAAATCGCTTTACATTTAAGACCTTAAAACCACATTCCAATAGAACATTTGTATGGGTGTTACCTGAAATCTTAGGCAAAATATGACGAGTTTCAATAGACTTCGTCCCTGAACAAAAAAATTTAACAAGTACCAAGTTTTGTCAAGATATCTCAAGAAGTGCGACCTATAGAGTGTTCATTACATTTGCATGGGCAGTCAGCAAACCACCTACGGTGGTGTAGGGTATAAAGAGGATAATAAACACAATCAACTCTTAAACTAAATAAAATCAATATTTATTTAAACATTTTTAATTGATTTTAACCACTAAAATAGAATTAATGTAAAACAAACAAAATAAATAAATTCAACAATTAAAATACATTTCAGTACAAGTAGACACATTAATTTAAACACTTTAAAGCCAAATTTTCAAATTTAATGAGAATAAAAACAAATTTTCTTAAAATAATTAAAAATTATTGAAAATTTTTACGGATGATGGACATTTTTATGGGCAAAAACAATGACTTTTATTACAAAAAATTTTAAAATTATGGAAAATTGCAAAATGAAGAAAAAAGGAACAAGTCAGAATGCTTTATAAGGCTATGGAGAATCTAAAATACCCTCCGCCACAAATGTGTGTGTGTAAAAGTTTCTCTCAGATATCTGTCTATATCTTTTAATATACTGAATCGAGTTAGCTGGTTTTTAATAGGAAACTTCTCAGGACAAAAATAAATACTCAAGCTAAATTTCATTGAGCTCTTTCAATTATGGTGGATGTGAACGTGCCAACAATATAGACGGACACACAGATTGACAGGCATAGCTAAATCTGCTCAGATTTTGATTTGATGCAAGAATATATATACATATTGGGGTCTGTGATGACTCCTTCTTAGCATTACATACGAATTAACAAAGTTAATATACCCAATTCAGCAGTTGTGTTGGTGGAGGGTATAAAAATTTAAATTACTCTTCGGCCCAAAAATAGGAAAACGAGAAAATTTTGTAAATAAACAAAAACAACAACAATCCAACGTGTACAAAACGATAAAAATAATTTATTAAATAATTATTTTACACATTTGCTTTTACGATTTTACGATTTTTTAATAGTTTACACCTCTACCCCTCTTGCCCTTTCTGTCATGGTCTGAAGAGAAAATTATTGTTAAAAATATTAAAATTTATTTTTATTATGTTTATTATTATATATTTTTGTTGACATTTGTGTTGTTATTTTAATTTGTCTATAAAAAAAATTTGTATTATCAAACAATTGTTATTATTTTTAGCGGAGGTGGACCTATGGAGCTAATAACAACAAAATATAAAAACATGACATGTTTTGTTTATTTTGACATTTGGGATTTGCAGAAATTATTAAGAGGAGAAATAATCCCAATAGATATTGGGAAGTTTTCTTAGGAAAACTACTTCTCATAATGGACTTTAATATGAGTTCTGGAACCTGAAATACAGCAGAATCTGAACCGATTTAACTATGTTCCATTTTCGTTTTTTCTTGCAAAATCGGTAAAACAAGAAAAAGTTATATACCGATAACTAAATTACCTTTCGATTAAACGAAGGACTCTATTAAATCTCTTGAATGCGATATACTATTGAATGTAATTTTAGCCATAAAATTTATATTTTCAGCAGGCACAGACTGTGTAGAACTAATCGAGTATTGTTTTGTTTATAGACATTTCACTTTTAGGATTCTTTCCCCAACATCCATGCAAAATTATTTGACAATAATAAAAAAATAAACATAAACAAAAACCAAATAGACACTCACATAATAAAATAAAAATTGTAAACTCTCCATAAATGGCGTCACTTTGACAGTTAATATTTTTTTGTGCTCAACACATACATTTTCATCATATTATAATAACAACAAAAATGTTATAATAAAAAATGTGTTAAAAGTCATAGACTCCTGCAATCAAATTCAATAACAGAGATGGAAAATTTACTAGATTTTTACACATAAAACTCGATAAATAATTCGATAAAACAAATTTGCGTTTTATAAGAAAAATTTCGATTAAATTTAAATTTAGAAAAATTTTCCTTAAATTTTAATTTAAGAGGAAAATTAAGAAAAATTTCCGTTTAGGAAGAATTTTTTTAAGAGGAAATTACCATAAATTTCCATTTTGAGTTTAAAAAATAAATAAATTAATTAATAAATTTTCGCTTAAAATAAAGTTTACTTTAAACCTCAGATTTAAAGAATCTTTACGATAAATTTTCATTTTATAGGAAATTTTTGAAACACTTTCGTAACATAGATAAATTTAGAAAATGTTTCTTTATTTTAAGAACATTTCGAAAAATGTTCAATTTATATGAAATTGAACATATGAAATCTTTATTTTATAGAAAAACTAGCTAAGACCCGGTGCGCTTTGCCGCCATTATGTAAAAGGTGGTACCACGGCCCATGATGTTATCCGTCCAACATTTTGGCCAGTAAAAAAGATTCTTGGGAAATAATTAAAACCAATTTAAATACTTCCGCTTTTATAATTCTTTGAGTATTCGATAATTAATGTGCTTTGTGTGGGAGTACCTTTCCCCTGATCCTAACAATCCTATATTATGATCAGTTTAACAAATTCTTGGGTCGAATTGAGAACTATTGTTATTATAGTTCTTTAAATATTCGTTGATTAAAATTTGCCTTGTATGAGGGCTACGTCTTTCCCTAATTCTATCCGTCTCACATTTTGTCTTAAAAAAATTCTTGAAAAAATTATTGTAACCAAATTTGAAATTCTCGATGAAGTGGTTCTTTAGATATTCGATAATCATTTTCTTTGTAAGGAGGCTACTTCTCCTCCCGATCCTAACCGTACTTCATTTTGTCTAATAAAACAGTTTCTTGAAGAAGTGATTTCTTTTAATATTCGATAATCAATATTTGCTTTATAGGGGGGTACCTTTCCCCCTGGTCCTATCAACATTTTTAATAGCCTATGTTATTTTCGGATATATGGGTATCATTCTGTGAAAATTTCACAAAAATTTTTGTTGTAGAAAAAAATTTGATAGAAGAAAAATTTTGATAAATTTTTCTTTTAAAGGAAATTTTCAATAATTTTTTAACAAAAAAATTTTCGATTATTTATTGTTTTATAGGAAAATTTCGATAAATTGTTATTTTAAAAAATATTTTAAAACTGATCAATTTTTATCTGATTGAAAACAAATTTTATGGAAAATTTTTATTTTAAGAAAAATTTTATAAATTTACATTTCATAGGAAATTTTGAATAAATTTTATTTTAATTGAAAATTTCGTTAAAAAATCAGTTTATAGAAAAATTTCGATGAATTTTTAGGAGCAAAATTTTCATGAATAAAAATTTTATAGGAAAATTTTATAGGAAATGTTCACAGTTTGTGATTACAAATTATTTTCGTTATATTGTTCTTTTACCAGATATTTAATACCTCAATCTGATTCATCAGACATTTTTAAATTTATTTTCTTTAAATAAAATTTTATAGCAAATTATGTATAACTACATTTAAAGTTATTAATATAGTTCTTTTTAAAATACAACTCACTCAATAATGCTTTTTGTAAATTAAGTATCCTTAATGAAAGCACTTTTTAATCATTTTAATTAACTCTGAATGATGATGAAGTTTGAATTTCATTCAAAATATCATCCGAACTTACCTGAAAATAAAAGAAATTGAAAAAATATTAAAATTAATCGAATGAATTAAAACCAAACAAATTTTTATTATCGATAATTAAAAGATGAAAAAATATGAAAATCTGATATAAAAAATGATTGAAATTTAATCTGATTAAATTTTTATAATTGAATTAATAACAGGAAATAATATCAACTGTATCACTGGATGAGAGAAAATGATTTGGAAGTGATACTGATGCATTATAGGAAGTATCCTATAATTTTATGTTAATATTTATAAATTCGATTGTTCCATCTCTGTTATTAATTAAATATTTTTTGTTTGATTTTTGATATGTTTTTTCTTTCTTCAATCAATTTAAAACTCTTATGACAAATGTGAGAGGGGTTGGGGTGGGTGTTTTGCAAAATCAGAGTGTGTTTGTTTGTTTGTCGTATTAATAAATCATATAATTTTATGTCAATTTTTATGTTTTACACAAGTCTGTTTATGTAAATTGTGCTTTTTTTGTTATTTTTTTTTTTTGCGTAAAATTAATTTTATTAGGTTTACATGTGCGTCCATGTGACAGAGAGCGAATGTGTGTGACAGAGTGAATGACTATAACATGATGCTAATGCCAGAGATGGAGAATTCATTCTTCTTACAAGTGATTTTAGGGAGTTTTGAATGAAAGAAGAGGAAATATTAAATTGAATTGGAAACCAGACATTAAATGGAAGAGTGTGAAATGTAGGTCATTTCACGTTTTCCATTCCTGGTACTTTTAATAATAAATTAGCAAAACATAATTTATTTCATTTTACACCCTATAAACAGTAATCAGTGTTGCTGGTAAATAGTAACATGATTCCACTACAAAAGATTCATGTTTTCCAAAAACACATTTTATATGGGAACATTTTATGCAAAAATTTATTTCCAAACTTAAAATAAAAAAATAAATTTTAGTAGTGTTTTTATAAACATAAATTTTATTATAAAAGAAAATATGGTGAAATTTTATTATAAAAAGAAAATTTATCGGAAATTTTTTCCATAAACAAAATTTTATGGAAATTTTTATATAAAATAAAAAATGTTCGAAATTTCGTTAAAATAATCGAAAAATTTTCTAAAAACAAAACATATTTTATTTATGGAAAATTATCTATAAAAAATTATCGACATTTTTATACATAACAAAAATTTTTAAACAAAAAGTTGTTGAATTTTTTTTTTTTATAAGAAAAATTATAAAAAATTCTATAAATTTTTTTATTAAATAAAAATTTATAAAAAATTTTCTTTAAATAAAAATTATAAACACAAAACAAAGATTAAAAAATAAATTGCTTTGCAACAAATATTTATAAAAATGTTTTTTTAAATATAAATTTATCGAAATTTTCCATAAAATGAAAATTTATAGAAAATTTATCGAAATTTTTCTTAAAAATTAATATTATTACAAACTTTTCTGAATAAAGAAAATTTACCGAAATCTTCCTTAAAAAGTGAATTAAAAAAAATTTCCTTCGAAAAGAAAATTTATCAAAAAGTTCCTACATAAAGAAAATTTATCCAAATTTTCCTTTTAAAAGAAATTTTATCAATATTTTTTTACAACAAGAAAATTTATCGACATTTTTATTAAAATGAAATTTTTTTTTTAATTTTTCTTCTAAAAAGGATTTTATCGAATTTTTTTCTTAAATAAGAATTAAAAAGAGAATTTAACAAAATTTTCCTATAAAAAGGAAATTTATCGGAATTTTATTTTAAAATTTATAATAATCTTATTTTCTTTATATTGAGAAAAATTATCCAAATTTTCTTTAAAAAGAGGATTTATTGATATTTTCCCTTCAGAGAGAAAAATTAACGAAATTTTCCTATAAAATAAAAATTTATCAAAAATTTTCATTTAAAAATTAAATTTTTCGAAAATTTCCTTAAAACCGATATTGATTGAAATTTTCTCTTTAAAAGAAAATTTTTGTAAAATTTAAAATTGTTGAAATTTTTCCCTAAAATTAAAAATTTATCGAAATTTTTTTTTGTAAAAATTAAACTTTATTAACATTTTTCTTTGACATGAAAATCTATCGAAATTTTTCTCTAAATTTAATTATTTTCCGATTATAAAAATTTTCCTCTAAAAAAAAAGTTTTAAAATTTTCCTCGAAAATGAAAAGTTATCAACATTTTCGTGAAAAAGGTAAATTTATAATTTTTTTTTATAAAATGAGAATTTTCCTAGAATGAATATTTGTCTACATTTTCCTTAAAACGGAAATCTATTGAAATTTCTCTATAAAATATAAATTTATTAAATATTTGTTCTAAAAGGAAAATTTATCAATATTTTATTCAAAAGAAAAATATATAGAATTTTTTTTTTTATAAAAAATATAATTTTTATAGAATGTTTCCTCTAAAATTAATATTTATCGATATTCCTCTTGAAAATGGGGATTTATCGAAATATTTTTTTTAATATAAATATCTATCGAAATCTTCCTTAGAAAACTAAAATTTACCGTATTTATTTTCCTCGAAAATTTTTCTATAATAAAATTTCTTTTAAGAGGGTATTTTAGGTTCGTTCTCTAACCATAAAAGTTGATTCCTGTTATTTATCTCTTATTCAGTTTTTCTTTAATTTTAGGTTGAATTTCCACTTTTTTGTAATTTTGTTAATTTTCTATAATTTAATTTTTATTATTTGTTGAAAATCATGTCAATTTGGGTGTAATGAATGAACATTAAAATGAAAAAACATGACTTTTTCAAAATAATTATTTATAATTAATAATTAAAATTATTATATAAAAAATAATGTTTTCGTTGTTGATTACAATAAAAATAAAAATAAATAAACTACAAATATGGTGTAAACCATGAAATATTCTATTAATTCTATATAATTTTAAAATAATTATTGTAATTAAAAGTTAGTTGTTGATTAAAAATAAATAAAAATAAAAATGCAAATCCGATCTTATAATTAGATTAAAGTCTTTTTTCCTATTTTAGTAATATTTTATTCAGAATTTGGGTGAAAAAAATATCTAAAATAAAATAAATAAATTATCAAAATATAATTTGAAATTTTTGAAATATCTTGTTCTTTTTTTTTAACTTTTATCATATTAACCCATTGTGCAATATTTTCTCACTATTTTTAACATTTTTATATCCTCCACCACCACAAGTGCTGAAGAGAGTATATTAACTTTGTCATTGTGTGTGTAGCGCTAAGAAGGTATCATCTCAGACCCCATAATGAATATATATTCCTGCATCAAACCAAATCTGAGTCGATTGCCTGTATCGATATCAGCTTGCCTGTCAGTTTGTTTTTGGAACACTCACATTCACAATAATTGACAGAGCTCAATGAATTTTGCAAGAGAATTTTTTATATTTCAGCAAAATCAACTCAGTATGATAAAAGATATAGACCGATATCTGAGGCAACCTGTGAGTATAAGTGTGAGTGTGTATGTACAAACATAACGTATTTCCTTTACACGAGTTTGTGGGTATTGAAAGTTTCAGCATAACTGAATATGACCCCATTGTGCAATATTTCATCTTTATTAAATTTTAAATTTTTCCCCTCAAGATTCATTGTTTTTGTATTTTCATGAAAATTTCCTAAAAAAAAAAACGTAATTGATTTATGTTTTACAACAATTTTAAATGTTTTTGATTTTTTAACCATAAAAATATTAAGTTTTGTTGTTTTTTTAGAATCAAAAGCTTAAAATAATATTTGCACGTTAATAGAATTATTTTCAATATTAAAAGGGAAAAATTGTCGTAAAAACAACAAATTTTTTTAATAAAATCATATGCAATTTCATGCATCATTTGTTTTATTCAAACAGAAATGTAAAATTCACAAAATGGCAAAAAAAAAATGTTCTCAACACACAGAAAATGACAAAATTTATTTAAATATTTATTTTTTTTCCAACAAATACAGCAACAACAACAATAGGAGAAACATAAATGACCTACCACACACGGTATTGTTTATAGACACATTTAACAATAAACTCCATTTTTTAGGTGAAAAAATATTTGTATTTTTGCCTCGAAGACAAAAAAAAAAAAATGCAAAATATTGAAATTTTATTTACACACTAACACACACACACAGACAGTAGTTAAACATACAAATAAACATTCATACAAACAAAATTTTACAAGATGACAAATTCCGTAGAATTCTTTGTGAAGTTTTTTTTTATGAAATAATTCGAGTGTTTTAAAAAATTTATGTTACAAAATGCATTTTTAAGCTTTAAAGAGTAAAAATACACTACAAATATTTTTTAAAAAAATTTAAACTTTTTTTTTCTAAAAAATTCATACTTGTTAATTTTTTAGAAAAAATTTATCGAATTAAATTTCGATAAATTTTTGTATTTAAGGAAAAAACCGATAGATTTTCTTAAATCGAATGTCGATAAATTTTCAATAAATTTTATTTTAGAGATAAATTTTTGATAAATTTGCTTTTGAGATAAATTTCGAAAAAATTTTCTTTTTAAAGAAAAATTTTGAGAAAAATTTTTAGAAAATTTCTGATAAATTTCCTTTTTAGAGAAAAATTCTGATAAATTTTCTTTTTAAAGAAAATTTCGAAAATTTTCATTCCAGATAAATTTTGATAAATTTTCATTTTAGAGAAAAATTTTCATTTTATAGAAAAATTTCGATGAATTTTAAATTTATTGGAAATTAAGGAAGAAATTTCGATACATTTTTTATTTTAGAGATTAAATTTCGATAAGTTTCCATTTTAGAAGAAATTTTTTAATAAATTTCTTTTTACAAAAAAATACTGATAAATTTCGATAAGTTACATTTTAGTGAAAATTCATTTTTTCATTTTATAGAAGAAAAATTACATAATTTTAATTTTAAAGGAAATTTTAGAAGAAATTCTTTATAAATTTTAATTTTAGTGGGAAAATTTCGATTAGTTATCATTTAGAGGGAAAATTACGATGAAAGTTTATTTTATAGGAAAATTTTGATAAATTTTATTAGAAACATGTGGATAAATTTAATTTTATAGGAAATTAAGAAGAAATTTCGATAAATTCTAATTTTAGAGGAAATTTTATTTATAGGGAATATGTTTCACAGTTTTTAATTTATTAGAAAAATTTCGACAAATTTTCTATTTAAAGGAAAATTTCTATAAACTGTACTTTTATAAAAAATTCTATAAATTTTCAGTTTAGAGGAAAATTTCGATTAGTTTTCATTTGAAGGGAAAATTACGAAACAATTAATTTTATAGGAAAATTTTGAAAAATGTTCGTTTTTATAGAAATTGCGATAAAATTTTGTTTTATAGGAAAATTTTGATTTTATTGAAAAATTGCGATAAATTTTGATTTTATATGAAAATTTCGATCAATTTGCGTTTTGTTGGAAAATTGAGTTTATAGATCGATATAATTTAAGAATCAAAGAAATTCTGTTAAAGAAAAACATGCAAATTTCCACGTTTCTTTAGAAAATATCAAATTTTAAATGTTTATAAGCAGATTTTTTCGCGATGTCAAACGTTGGATATTAATCCATTACATTTCAGACCAGCTGGTGTGTAGTGGGACATGAGGAGACGCTATAGAAATATCCTTTGTTGTTTTTAGGTGTTCATTAAGCCGAAAAGGACTCTTTTAAATCGGACATTCTAATGCGCCACCAGGTGCAGGTAAGAAGACATTAAAAAACTTGTATGTCAGATTGTTCAACACCACAATCACAACCACAACGGAAACAAACAATCATATAAACGGACTCTTTCAGCATTAAAATATTATCATACGAACTGTATTATTAAACGTGGTTTTCGGAAGTTATAGGAATTATGAATCGATTCTCGCAAAATTCACTTTCAAGTTGTATTACTGGACTTAAAGCTATCGCAATACTAATATTTTTTTTTGAGATTTATGTACATTAAACTTAGATTCGGAATTGGGTCATATATTAGTGTTATGGGATATTTTGAACCGAACTGACCATATAATTTATGTTAGTATAAGAGATGCCAATTAAATCGTTGCAACCGTCTATAACTTTCCTAAGTATTTACTCTAAATGTAACATTTGAATCTCAATACGCAAAAACTGCATAAACAAAGTTTTTATTTCATTTAATTTTATTTCAAAATTTATTTTTTTTTTGTATATAAAAACTAACCCAAAAGAGAAAAATTAAACACATTGTTCTCTCACATCCGTATCCTCGCGCATAATAATTATTTCAACAAAAACATTTATTTATGTATAATTATTTTTGGGTTGTTATTTTTGTTAAATTGGTATTTTACTGGTCGGTCAGTTATTTTTATAGCAAATTTTATTTATTTACTTTATTATATTATTTTTTTTTTTTTGGGTTTTGTTTATGAACCAGCAAAAATAAAATATTATTGTTGAAAAACAACACCTTCGTGGGAAAATGAATAATAATATTAATTTATTATAAAGTTGAGAAAATTTATAGAAATTTATTTAAATAAACGTTAAAAATAAATAATATTAAAGAATGTTTATTTCTTTCACAAAATTGAAGCAGAATTCCAATTAAAATAGACAAAATACAGCCATTTAAGTTTTGTGCAGCAAGTACTTATGTACAGCTGCTTATACTTGTTACTTAATTTTCTTTTTAAAAATTTAATAATTATTTTAGAATATTTAATTTTAAACTATTTTCATTTATAATGAATGTAGCCGTACTAATGTACAGCTGCTTAAATTCATTTCTTGCTTTTCTCTTTTAAAAAAATATTAATAATTTCAAATTTTTTTATTTCCTTAAAACTTTATTAT
Source organism: Cochliomyia hominivorax (assembly GCA_004302925.2). Lineage (NCBI taxonomy): Eukaryota > Metazoa > Arthropoda > Insecta > Diptera > Calliphoridae > Cochliomyia > Cochliomyia hominivorax. The sequence continues at coordinate 44,753,575 of PYHX02000158.1, forward strand.
TTAAAACAACAACTTTATACAGCCGTACTTATGTACAGCTGCTTATACTCATCACATATTTTCCTTTTAATAAATTAATAAATTAATAATAATTTCATATTTATATATTTGAAATTATTTCCTATAAAATTAATGAAAAAAGACACAAAAACTGCAATATATGTTGCATGCAGCTGTACTCAAGTACAGCTGCTCATATTCATTACTGCCATTTAATCCCCATGCAGCTATACAGTTGCTGCTTAAATTCGTTGTTTGCTTTTTTCAGCCTAAATGGTCTTTTTATATTTATTGTCGTCTTTTTTGTTACGAAAATATTCCTCCCAAAAAAAGTATCCATGTGAAATATAAACATATTATTTATTTTAAATCTTTTTTTATGCTTTTATTTCCCGCTCTTTATTACATGTTAAAACAAAATATTTAAATTCAAAATATTGTATGAACAAAAAATCGGAGAGAAAAAAAACTGAAAATAAATTATTAAATATTTATATTGAGTTCGTTAAACTTGAGAGTAAACAATTTATATGCTAAATCATTGTAGTACTTTTATACAACTTTTTTGTTTTTTTCACATATAA
>PYHX02000158.1:44754258-44782389 GCA_004302925.2 Cochliomyia hominivorax
AAAAAATGTTTTGGAACCACGAAATTCTATACCTCTAGAGGTTAATGTATATGTCTTAATGATATCGGATTTTCTTTACACACATTTACGTTCAAAATTATTTTAGAATTATGAGGAAACGATTATAATTCTGAAATAAAAGTATTTCAAAATTATATATTTTTTATCGAATCCACATGGATACATGCACTGAACAAAAAATTGTATAGAACATTCTAATTAAAATTATTGAAAATAAAGGAATATTTTTTTATAAATTCATGAAAATGTAAATGGAGATCAGCGGATCAACAACATGTAAGTAACTTTAACGGTGGCCCACCACCGTGCTATTGACACTATTCATAGTTGTCTATTACGTTTTTTACACTATTTAGTTATCATCTACAAATATCTTTTACACGGTGCGCTTTGCTACACAAATATTCTCCTCATTCCAAAATTTCGCAAGAAATTTCACAAATCGACGTATATTAAAAGATGTAATAGGGATCAAGTTATTGCTGTGTTAGATCTATAGATATTGGATAATATTTGCTTTGTATGGGTCTATTTCTCCCTTGATCCTATCCGTCTTACATCTGGTCCAGTAAAAAAGTTTTCTAGCTGTAACAGTTCTCAAATATTATATAATCAATTTTTTGCTTTGTATGAGGAGTACTTCTTCCCTTGGACTTGAATAGTTTATGTATTAATTTATTAGAAAAATTTAACGTAATTCTTTCCTTAATTCAATAAGATTTCGTAAATTAACTTAAATATTTATTTATATTTAATAATATTCATCAATATAAAGAAGAATATTCATTCAAATTGAATAATATTTATTCAATTTAAACGCATTATATTAACGAATTAAAATAGTCATATTACAATTTTTCGTCAATTTGAAGAATTTACGAAAAATTAACGAAAATTTCGTATGATGTATAAAGATTCCCTGGCTGATGTTTAATCTACTTTTACTTTTTTTGGTCCAGTGTGGGTCGTTTGAAAATTTTGTTTAGAATTTTGCATTGAATCTAGATAATAATTAAAAAGTTTGTTTGGACCTAAACTATCTAACAAAATCATGATGGAAAATAGGTATTTATATTATTTGGACTCAAATTTTTCTTAACTATAAAGTATAGTCATAAAGTGCTTTACGAATTTTATTTCAATAAACGAACTGTTCTAGAGTGTATGTGAGTAACGAATTCCGAATAATACTCTCGTTTGGATCCAATTGAGCCTAAGTTAAAAAAGAAAAGTAATATGTGTGTTAAAAAAGGTTAAAATTTCTTAAGATAAATATCTTTTAATCCATACAAGATATTCACTCGAACTTCTTTATATACATAAAGTTAAGTAATCTTTTGGAATTATGAAAAATCTAGTTCAGAGGAATATTTTGGATTTTAAAGCGAACAAATATGATTACTTGTTTTTAAATCACAAAAAATAAATATATTTCAAAATAAAACTTTTTAATGGATCCACATCGATATATGGTTCATTCACTTCATTCATTGTTTAGAATTTTGAGTATAATCCAGATAATAATTAAGAAATTTGTTTGAATCCAAATTGAGTATATCAAGTTCCAAAATTAAAAATATGTGAGAAAATAGGTCAAAATTTTACGTCGGTCGAAATATCTATTAAATTGTAAGAGATATCCCAAACATGAAAGGGTACTTTGGTAGAGAAATATGTAATTTTGTTATCAAATTTGTGCCGATTTTTTTTGGTATTTCAATAACAAGGTATTGGACTTTGAAGGTTACCCCGCCTCCACCAGATACTCTTAAATTTAAGATCAATTGAATTGTGTATGTGTAAACTATTCTGTAATACCTAAGTTACAAATGATTTTCAAAAAATTAATTTTGGAACCACCTTGTAAAGTGACAATATTTTGAATAATGTAATAAGTCAATTTGTTTTTTTGAAATATTTAATTATAGAATATTTTTACATAATATTTTGAATAATTATTAAGTCAATTTATTATTAAAATATACATTTTTTAATTATTTAATTATAAGTTTATTTAACAAATAATTTTTTAAAAGTTATTTTTTTATAAACGTCATATTTTTATTTTTTTTATTCTTTTTGTAAAAAGCTTAAATTTTATAAAAACAACATTTAAAGAGGTCATTTATTTATTTATTTATTTATTTTATTTATTTATTTATTTGTGATTTATTTAATGTTCATTATATTATTTTTGTTGTTGTGGTTGTTCTTTTTATTTTCATTATTTTCTAGTTAAGTTTTAGTATTAAGCTTTTATTTTATTCATATATACATCAATATAAGTATATAAGTATGTATATATGACTATATTCGTATACATAATTATTATTACAAAAAAATACTTAATTTTTTCTATACAACCAAACAGATATACCCTTCAATCTTAAATTTCATCTAGCTGCTAAAAGCCTTTCCGATTTTTAGCTCCCAGTACCTATAACTTTCAAAAGTTTTCTTCATTATCCATTTGCAAAAAAAAGCGAACAGAGAAAAAAATCTCTTAAAGTTTCTTAATTTCAAATTGCCGCTTTTTTTCTGTTCTTAAGTTTTATGAAAGTTATTTTTTGGTGTGATTTAAATATGGCGGCGACACAACACTCTCATCAAGTTCATGTTGATTATTTTGAAATCTCTTTCGCACTTTGTCCCAAACCTACCAAAAAAACAATTAAGAAAAATTGCTTTTTCGGAAATGCTTTTATTCGTAATTTTGAATTTTCTTAAAATGGAAATTAATTTTAATAAAATAAATTTTTTTGGAAAAATTAAAAATCAATTTCAAAATCTTTTCAAAATTTTATTATTTCCCAAAAAAATATAACCTGTTTTAAATTATTAATTTTTTTCAAAAAAGTCTTCTCCCAAGCTCTATCCATTGTGAAGAAGACAAGAGCATTGTATTGTGTTTGTTGGAAAAAAAGCCTGTTCTGTGCTTAAAAGTCAAAATTCTAAAAAAAGGTATTTTGTGTTATTCAAAGAGGGTGAAATGAGTGCTTTTTTGAATAAAAGTTCTTTGTATAGAATTTTTAGACTTTTAGCTGTAAAGAGTAATAATTACGATTAACTTTATATTAAGCTTCTAAATGAATTTAAATACGAAGAATATTAAAGTATTAAATAAATATTTAAAAATAATTTATGGACACAATTTTTAAATATTAACGAAATTGGAACTTTTTAAAAATATTTTTTTTTAAATTCTGTTACATTTTCGCAAAAAGAGATAAATGTTTTTTGAAAGTTTCTTTATGCAATAATTTTTAAACAGAAATCAATGAAATAATAACATTTTAAATATGGGACATTCTACACATAATTTAATTTTATACCCTTTACCATCACCAGTGATAGAAGGTAGGTAAGGTAAGTTACCATTCCGTGTCAACATCTGAATTGATTATCTGATGGAAACATGCTCATGATCACATTATAATACGAATTCAGATTGTTATTATTCCCCTATGTAGTTTGCTATTAATTACCAGCAAAATCGGTTTCAGTAACAAAGAATATGACAAATTTGGCGTATCATTCTTATTTTCTTCCGACTTAGATTTAGAAAAAAATGTCATAAACCTCAGTATATATTAAAAATATATATACAATGGAGATTTGTCCAAATTGAAAGAATTTCGAGTAATAGTTCTTCAGATAATCGATTACTAATATTTGCTTTGAATAAAGGGTTACCTTTCACCCTGATCCTATCCATCTTCCATTTTGTATAATAAAACTGTTTAACTGTTGGGAGATAAAATCTTAATATTAACTCTTCCCATGATCCATTCCGTTCTACAATTTGTCCAGTTTCTTGGGAAAGAAAATGAGATCAAATCTTAATACACCCACTTCAATTGTTCTTTAAATTTTTGATAATTAAAATATTAATTAAAGGGCGACTAACTTTTCTTTCCATCCTAAATTTTTTCAGTAAATCAGTTTCTTACATAACTAATTTACTAAAAAAGAAAATTTTGAAACAAGTTTTCTCCTGGAATTATGGGTATTTTAAATTTTTTAATGTTTTTTTCAAAGCGAAAAAAATGAGAATGCGAAAATTATGGAAAAAGTAACCTAATAATAACTATATTTTTTTGCAATGTACACCAAAAATTCTTTAATGGGCCAACATCGACAACGTCAAAGTAACAATTTTTCCGAAAATGTCAATTTTAGAAGCAGGCTTTCCCGAATTGGAATTTCGGATATTTTGGAAATAAAAATTAGGAATCTGTTTTAAGTCCTGTATTAAGGACAAATTTATCCATATTGTACTTAAATTTCATAACAATAGCTTTATTTGTATAGACGTTCTTTAATATCAAATATTAAAAATATTTTCATAAAGGAAGCCGAATTCAAATTGAATTTCAGACAAAAAATATATATATTTCGAGATTGACAAATTTGAAGAAAAAAAGTTTATAAATTTTTATTTGATGAAAGAATTTCATGAAGAAATTAGAACTAATAATTATAATAATAATAATAATAATAATAATAATAATAATAATAATAATAATAATAATAATAATAATATAGGTCATTCCACAAATTTCCGTAAAAAATCTTTGGACAGCAAATTCTTCAATTTTATTGAAATTTCGTATACATATTCAATACTCAAATTAAAAAATAAATCTGTAATTTTTGAACCGAGTTTAATGTAAGGAGTTGTAATGTTTAAATCCTCAGATCCGATATATTGAAGATAACATTTTATTTACTTCTTAAAAATAAAATATATTAATTAATATATTAAAACTTATATTACAGTTTTTGCGAAAAAGTTTATTGAAAATTTTGAATTTTTTATTTTGTAGATTATAAATAAAATAAAAATTGTCGTAGTCAAAATTTTATGCTGACTTCTTGCACTTGGAAAGAGTTTTTGATACTTAATTCAAAACTTTTATAATATTTTTGAATTTCTTAACAAAATCCCGCAATTCTCAAAAGCTTTTGAAATTCTCAAAATAGTGGTTCCAAAACTTTTTTCAAAATAATTTCGTTTAAAATATCTTAATGAAATTTAACAAAATTTTAGCTGAGATATTCTTGAAATGATTTTAAGCACTTTGGACCGCAAACTGGTAAGAGGTCTAGTAGATGATTTCCAAATTTGATAAAAATGTTTAAAATTCGCCAAAAATTCATTTATGATATAAGAAAAAACACATTTGTTTAAAAATAAATCTCTCCTCAAAATTTCGATTATATGTGTAAATAATTCTTGAGTTCTTGGAATAATCAAGCTATATAAGCCACTAAAGTTTGTAAAAATAAATAAATGTCAAATACCTTATAACATTCTAAATAATATGGGTGGAATAACTATATAAATATTTAAATTTATTTATTTTATAAACAGAATTTTGAACCTTTAAAAAATAAATATTTTGGTGCATTTTTAATGTGGCAACATTTATTTTTTTAAAAATTGTTATTTTTAATTTGTTTTCTAAAGAAATTTTTAATTGTTTTCTAAAGAAATCTTAACGTAAAATCTTGTGGGACAAATCCGGACGAGCCTGAAGTAATAATCAGCTTTCAAGCTCTATGAATCGTTTTAATTGTCAAATTTAGGGCAATTTAATGCACAATATACCAAAAATTCAAATAAATACTGTTAACAAACTCACAAAATAAGAAACTTTACATGATTTGAAGTCTTGACAGAATGACACATTAGCTTTCAAATAAATTTTCAAATACGAATCATGATTAAAAAAATTATAATTTTAATCAATCAATTCAATCTCCTTAAATTTACCAAAAGTCTCATTAACTCTTATTTTTAATCTCTTTTTTCTCTAAAGTTTAATTTTAATAAAGTTTTAAAAAAGTTCCTGGAAAATTATTAATACTCTGGTACTCAATTAAAATGAGGGGAGAAGAGATAAACTTAATTTCATCGCTTTTGTAAAGCAAAAATATTGAAAACTTTTTATTGAAAAAAAGGCTTTTATATTCTAAAAACACAGCTTATTATGAAACCAACTTGAAAAAGCCCTTTTTACTGTCATACATGACATTAACAAAACCAACAATAACAAAACAACAACACTAAAATATAAGTAAGAAATCAAAAACAACTATAAAACTATAAGAACTTTTTTGAAAACAGTTCGAAAAAAAGCATATTTTTCTACATAAAAGAGGAGAAAGACAAATGAAACTTTAAATTTTTGTTGGATCTTTAAGAAATTTTGAAAACGTTTTCAAAAATAAAACTTCTTCTTCCTCTTTCACAAGCTGGAAGAGGAAGAAACAAGCATAACAAAAACAACACCAAATTTGCAAAAAAGTTCTTTTTCTTCTTAATCTTATTTTATTTTTGTTGTATTTTCATATACAAATGAACTTAAAGTAGAAAAAGCACCACACACTTACAAATTCACTCATGAGTCAATTTTGTTAAAAAAAAAAAAAAAAAAAAAAAAAAAAAAACACAAATAAAATCCACCATATTGTTGAAGAAGCACGACCGACCAACCAGCCACCATTTTCAATTAAACTTTTGTTTAAAAACAAAATGGATCGCTCACTAACTAAAACAGTTATTAGGAACTCAGAAATTATAGAAAGTTTGAGAAAAAAATGATTCACTTAGATTTGTTGTTTATACAAAACCAAAACAACTACAACAACAAAGACAATGAGTGAGTAAGTATGTGAGTGAAGCTGCCGTTAAAGAGCAACAAAAAGTTAATAGATTTTAAGAAAAGTGTTGTCAATGTTTTATTTAGGGAAATTTAGAAAAAGCTTATTACGGAATGATTTCAATAGCTTCAGAGTATCAAATTAAATTTATTGGGTTTGAACTGTGGTAGAGGTGCCTCGTACAGATACCCCACAACAATTAGATATCCGCTCTGGAATTTCCGAGTTATGCTCCAAAGACAGCTGCATCAGGCGAAAGTTTTCCCCAGAATGAACTACTCAACACAACCAAAGCTTTACGACAACACTACTATTTAAAAAAGTTATAGGGAAAACGACAGGAAGCAAATCTTAACTGTAGAATATCTTAAAAAGCTATTATTAAATCAAGATAAATCAAAGATATTTAAGATATTTTTCATTGTGCTTTGGGTCTTATAGACAATTAAAATACTGAATCGAATTTCTCGAAAGCTTCACAGAGTGAAGCTTTTTGGAAAAATGTGAAGAGTACCGAATTATGGAAGAAAAAAATAATATTAAATTATCTATATAACTATTTCCGCGAGGGTTTTAAAATGTTTCCTAATAATTTTCCCGTCGGGTAAGTTGATTTTTTAAAATATTCGCCAAACATTCATTTATGAAGCAGCTTATCTCTTGCAGTTACAGAGATATTCAAGTTTAAAGAATTTTTCATCCATTTTTTACTCTTGACTTATTTTACTTCTAACTTTAAATTAACTGGTGTATTCTAGGTCTCAGTTTTTTTTTCCAAAAAGATGGCAACATTTATTCACTAAGTAAGTCATGTTTTATTTCCGAACTTTTAATATTTCTTATTGTGTTAACGGCAAGGTGTGTAAACTAAATTTAGATGAACTCGGATCAAAGATCTGTTCACAAGTCCGGTGCAAAATTGATTAATTTAAAAATTATATTTTTTGTTAAGTTCCCAAATCGCTTAACTGGCACAATTGTCAAAATTTATAAACATGTTTTACGCAGCTTGAAATTGATATGAACATCATATTGAAATTTCTATTTAAGTTAATTAAAATTATTAAAAAAATCAGAAATACGAAATTATAAGTTCTTCATAAAATTCCATAAAAATTGTAAAACTCCAATTTCCATCGTTTTCATAGAAACCACATTAAGAATGTAGAATTTTTACCTTGACTGATAAGCGAGAAAATGTAGGCTTTCTCAGAAGAACCATTACACTAACTTTGTAAAATTTATAAAAAATCGATTTGGACACTTTGTGCATAGGTGATTGAAATATTATACGTTTGCGCTGATGATTTAAATATACACAAAAAATGTGGCCACTTCCACTTTTATGCAATCGATTTAAGCAAAATGTATCTATACCATGCAAAGAAGTTATAAAACTAAGTTCGTTACTAAGAAAACATTAAATCAAACTTTTAACAAATTTTCATCTTCGTAAAAATAGATATAACTATAATTCTGTCCTTCCAAAACTTTTTTTAACATTTTAGTTCTTGTTTTGTTTCTATAGATAATTCAGTAACTTTTTGTTTGCAATTAATATTTTATGTGAATTTTCCTTTTGAAATGGAGCAAATCAATCTAATATAATAAAGACTGTTTAAATTAACTTTAATAATAAATATTTTATTTCAATTTTCTCAAAAAATCTATTAAATTTATAATAACATTTTTTACATTCGAAATCAAATATAATTTCATGTTGACATCACTGTTAATACACAAGTTTATGTGATTGTTTACTGATAAACACAACAAATAAGCTTCCCCCTGTTTATTTATTATCAGTGTACCAACAACAAACAACACATACAAACATTTTAGCTTTCATATATAACACATGGGTTTTCATACATGTTTGTTTTTAAGTATAAAAAGTGTTTTTTTTCTTTTGCTTTTGTTGTGTTTATTAAACCGATAACTCACTCATTTGTATAAAAAAAATAGAGAGAACTTTGTTAATAATTCTGAGAGCCTAATGAAAAATTCACATTTTGCACTATTTACAGTTTGTTTTTGTTTGTTAAAACGACCCTGAGAGAGTAAATAAATAAAAATAAAGTAACAACAATAAAAAATTTATTTGTTTATAACAAAAATAATAAAAATGCCGGTGACTTTGTTTAGCTTTTTTTCGCTGTTGATATGACTGTTGAAGTGACTGTTGTTTCTTTTGTTGTTTCTTTTCCATAGAAAAAACGATGTTAAAAAGTTACGGACTTCAAACATATTTCAACAGTTTTTTATTATTGTTGTTTTTCTTTATTGTTTATTTACTTAAATAAAATTTATGACTGTAAAAACAACAACAACATAAAAAGTTGCTGTTATTTCGTTGTTTATTATAGTAAAAATTAAAATCTTTTTCCAAACAATTTCTCCTGCATTTTGCTATCCCGAAATTTCTCCTTTTTTCTTAATACACTTTTTTTCCTTAAATTACGAATTGTTTGATTCAAACATTTTTCTATTGTTGGGTGTTGGGTTGTATTGTGTTGTTAATAAAAAATTGTTTGATCTGTTGCAAACTTTAGTTTTTTATTTAACAGATTTTCAGAAAACTTAGTTAGTTGACCTTGTGTGTGATTGAATGTTGTTGATGGATGTTGTTGGCGCAATTCAAATTCAAACAAAAAACAGCAATTTTTTCGAATAGACAATCATTGTCGATATATAATATAGTGTGTATCTTTTCACTCATGTTCATTTTTGCTATTGTTTTTGTAGTTGTTACCAATAAAATATACTTTCTATATGTAAACATGTTTGTAGAGCTTGTATGTTTGTACTTTCTATTTTCTAACAGGGGTTCTGAGTGGGTACGTGATTTGAATTGTATAGTGAAAAAGAAATAAGAAATGCTAAGGAAAGCTTTCGCTTAAAAACAACAAATAATAAACTGGACTAAAGTCAAAAAAATCTCTAAACAATTAAGTTATATTCCACCATTTTTACTTCTAATATTTCTAACGAACATTAACTCTTTATATTGGAAACTAATACGAACTCTAAATCCCCGGTCTTTTCAAGTTCAAATTAACTTTGTAAAAAATATTGAAAGCTTTTTGTCGTTGAGACTCATAAGGAATTGCGTGGCTGTCACTCATTTAGCAAAGAATGACAATTACGGCAACGGACCATAGAATGGTTATCAGTTAAATGCATATCTCATCAAGTCTCTACACGTAACTTGCAAATTTCTGCGGATGACAGTAAACCTCTTCTCCACCTGGACTAAAAAGGTAAACACAAATTTTTGCATCATGATCGATTGAATTCAAAAGATTCTTTCTGCAACAACTACATCTGTAAGCCGTGAGCAATTACCAAACAATTAACATCACTCTTTGAAAGATATCATAGAACTTGGAACTTGATTGCTCAAAGAAGAGAATTCAAACTGCATCTAAATAACAACAATACCTTGAGACAGCAGTATCAACTACTGTCAAAACAAGGAAAGAAAGTTGCAAGAATTAACAAAAGAATCATTTTAAAACGGCTACTAAGGGAAGCGCACTACTAAGCAGCAGGCGAATATGGTATTCCAGCTGAAACTCTACGGATAGACATCGAAACTTAGCTGAACTTCTACAGCTCCAAATCATTTCTGTTTGGGGGGAAAAATGATATCATCGTTAAATTACCTAAAAGATTGCAATAACTGGACAGAAATTACTCTGCTTAATACCATAACGCTTGTTTGCTACAAAGTCGGCATAACTCAAAATTCGCAAGTTTCGACTTAACATCAGTAGTGATAGTAGTGAATATACCGTTCATATATCAGACAGGATTTAAGCAAAAATATATTATACTATTTAAGTATTTTATTGGTTATTGGCAGAAGTAAAACGTTATTTCTGTTGGTATCATTAGTTGATAACTATTAAATTAGCCAAATATTAAGTTTTCTTCAATGAGTTCCATTAAATATGTTTCTGCCAAAAACTGTATTTTTGTTGCGAAAATGAGCGATATATGATCCTTTATCATACAAGGAAGACTTTAAAGTAAAATTGGGGAAAATCTACGAGACGAACATGTAGGTTTCTGGCCAAACAAAAGCTTCGAATACTAGATAACATCTTGCGTATTACAATTAAACAGTCTCTTGAGTGGCGTACTCTCCCTTACTGTTCAAAGATTTTAAAAATGCCTTCGACATTATCAGACGAATTGTCATATAGAAAACATTAAAAATGAAAAGGAGTACCCCGAAGATAATACGAATCGGTGAACTCTCAATTCTTGAAAACGGAAATATCAGCCAAAAATTTTAGATAAATGCTGCAGTAAAACGAGATTGACTTCTATTTCCGCAGCAATTCAAAATTATGTTTCATGATATAGTGAGACAAGTCTGTTCAGAGAAAAGAAGAATTACATGGACTCTCTAACGGCAACTTGATAATTTGGATAATTCGGATGACGGAATACTACCAAAGAGAAACCCATAATACAAATAAAATATAGAAAATGGATATCCATACTATCAGAAAGCTCGAAAAGTATTCCTACAATCGCACTTAAGTGGAACCCTCAAGGACCAAGAAGATATGGCCAATACTCCAAGATGTAAAACAACGCAATTTTATATGGGAACACACAAAAACAACTGTTCCAAGTCGTTTAAGATGAGTATGCTTTCTGGAAGGCATATGCTCTTAAAGTGGGTAATAGAAAAATTTTAAATATAAAAAATGTAATCGCAATGCTAAAATTTATTTGAACAGATCTGTTTTTAATCTATTCTTCTAATTTTGCCTACAAACATTGGATATCTTGTACGATAGAATCCAAAAGTTGGTATGAGAACCTTCATTATTTTCTTTCCGAATATCATTTGCTCATTTGCACAAAGCACGGTGATGAATGAAATCGATATTTTACTCCCTCTTTCTTTTGAAAGTAATCAGATCAATAGGATAATATCGTTACCCAGATGGGTTAAAATTTATTTCATTGGAGCCAACATAAGGATTTTGTTAACTGTTAAGTTAGTTCGGTAGTACCAGGGGTACAGGTACCTCATGCCGATTTACGTATAAAGTATCGTATATCTATAGAATTTTAATAAATTCCAATAACAATGCTAAAGCCTTTTAAAAGTTAAGGGGAATGTGGCCAGGGGGTCAGCAATCCCAGCTAACATTTTCGAGTATATAAAAAATGTTATCGTGAGATGCTTATAATTTACTTATAAAGATGTTTCACTAAAGAAATGTACTAAGGATAGATACAGATGGAAAGGACATCAAAGCGTACAGGCTATTTTTACAGAACCCATAAAGTATCAATATATTCCTGCCTCAAATTAAAATCTGAATCGATTTAGCTATGTTTTGACTGTCGTTGGAAAAATTCTCACGTCTAGAACAATTGTAGGAACTTAACGAAACTCGGCCACATTGTTTGTTATTGTACTCAACACTATTTAAAACCAGCTGTATCGGTCCATTACCAAAAATTTTTAACATCTTCATTTTCAAGATCTTCATCATCGTTCAAAAAAATCATCAAAATTGAATCAATAGAAAAAAGTTATTTATTATATATAAAATTTTGATATACCCCCTAATAAGTTTATCATATAGGTCACAATTTTAAAGATCATTTTCTAAAATTTGAAACATATATTAATTTTGATGTAATAAACCATTATTTAAAATAGCTTTCATTTAAGGCCCATACCCGGCTTATGGTTCTCAGCTTATAAAACTCTTATATATAAATAAATTTTATTGAAATTCGTTTAATATCGGACCATATTTTGCTATAGCCCCCACTAAAAATGTGCCTTCAAAAATAGTTTTGAGCTTATAAAACTCTTAAATAAATTCGGCGCTATTATTGTTCCAACTGTTTTGAAACTATGTTATTAAGTTGTAGAATGTCGGGCCAAATTTAGTTTCTATTAAGGCCCATTCCCGGAAAAGAGTTTTAGACTTTTAATACTTTTTAATTTTATTGATTACAATTGAAAATACTGTTATTATTTTAAATAATTGGTTATAACTCCCTTATGACCCCACTTCCGGCATTTAGATTTTGGGCCAAGTTCATTAAATTAGAGATAAATATGGTACCAATATTTATGTATAATTTCAAGTTATTATTTTTTCGGAATCGGTATTTAAATTGATGAAAGAATAATTAGTTCCACTCATGGAGGGTATTTAAAATTAGGCTTAGCCCAATATAGCATTCTTACTTGTTTACATGTTTAGTAGTAAAAACACAAATTGTTATCATTTCTATGTAATTAAAGTGAAATGTAAATTAAGGTTTTGCGAAATTTAAAAAAAATATCAAAACTATTTTAAAGATAATTTGTGAAGAAGGGACGTTAAAAATGAGGGGGTATTAGTTGGTGTTTATTTGTGTAATTTTGTTTACATATGAATGTAAAGCTTAAAGAGAGAGAAGTGTAAACAGTGTCAAATTATTTTCAAAGTCAATGTTAAGAGTACATTTGTTTTTGTATTCAAATTATAAAGATGAGTAAAAATGTTATTTTATGTTCTCTTAGTTATGAAGTGTGTGAGTGTTAAGTGTTCTAAGAGTTGAAATGTTACGTCACTTATGGGGAGCACTTTATAAAGTGTGTAAATGTTTTATTTATTTTTTTATCTCCCAATGTCGTTGTTTTTTTGTTTATACAGGTATTATATTCATATGTTTATGAAGGTATATAATTTGTTTTTTTTTTTTATAGAATAGAACCAATTGTTGTTGTAGTTGTTATTATTGTTTTCCTCTCTAGCAACTCTAATGTCCCCTTTTTTGCAGTTTAGAACCTTAACAACTTTAGCTTAATTTCAGAATGTGTTTTTTTGTTGTGTGTTTTTTTACTCATAACAAATGAGGAGAAGTTGTTGTTTTTTTTTGTATCTCAGTTTTAAAAGCTGTTGTTGTTATTGCTGTTATTTTTATTATTTGATTGTCAAGATTCACTTTGAGTATAGAACACGGTCAGTTTGTTTGTTTGTTTGTACATACAAGTATGATGTATGTAAGTAAGTATATTTTACGTAAGTATTATGTACATTAGTTAGTATATATTCTATACGAATAAACACACATAATATATTATACTATATATCTTTGTATATATATAGATGGGTAAAGTATAAACATTTGTACTTATAACAATTCAAACGTATGAGTGACTGAGAATGAATTTCGAAAAAAAAAATAATAAAAAAATAACACAAAATGTTTGTTTGTTCTAAAGGCCCTATATTTTGAATGCTGTGCGCCTAATTGAAAATTTCACTAAAAAATGTTTGTACTCTCTCTGACGGTGTACTCTGACTGGAAATGAAAGTATGTAGTGATTATTTTTTTCTTCTTAATAAAAAAGGGACTGACTTTATATACCCATAAAGAGTCTTTGGAATCTTAAAAAACAATCTAACATTTCACTTCAGCTTAACCCCTCCCTAAATATATAAGTATCCCGCCAAAACTCTCTGACATTCCTCTAATTTGTATACCCCTGTTTCACATCCTGTAAATCTTGTAACTAATTTTCTAATGTCTAATCTCAACTATTCACATCTCAATACTTTTCCATTTTTTCCCACCATCCAGAAAGAAAATATTTGCTTTCCCTATTTTTCCTCCTAAACTTTATGTTATTAAAAAATTCTTCTTTTTTTTTCTTAAGTTTCCATTTGTTGGATTTCTATTGTCTCCACTGCACTGCGCACAATCATTTCTATATCTTTTATCTCCAGCTATATATAGTCTTCTTTTCCTCCTCTCTACAAATTTGTCTAATGTTTATTTTTATTAACTTTTTTCCCCAATTCCACCTGTTATCTTTTTTTCTCATTTTTGTTGTTATTACACCAAATAATAATTGTATATACCCGACATGCTTAATTTTCTGTTTGCCTATTTTCCTAGTCAAGACTTCCCCAAGTCAGTGTGTCATTTCGTTGTTTGAAGGTCTCCTCTATATGTTTACCCCAACAGGAGTTAAATATAACAACAGCAGCAACAAAAATGCTAAATATGCTTTTTGGAAAAATAAAGCACTTGAGACATGTATTTCCCCATAAGTAGGTGAGATGAGCAACATTCAATACCCCTGCAATATATGAAAAGCGACAATAAATTATTTAAAATAAAAACGCTTTTTCGTTTTTCCTTAATATAAGCATTACAGTGTACAGTGGAGGACAAAAAAGGCAGCACAATACAGTTTATTTTCCATAAAAAGAAACAAAAAAATTTTACAGTGATTTTCTATAAAAAAATTGGGGACAATTTTGTATGAAAAGGAAATTTAATAACGATTTTTTATAAAAAGAATATTAATGACATTTTTAAAACGATTTTTATAAAAAATTAATTGAGAATTTTCTTGATAAAAAATATACCCTCTGCTATCACACGTGGTATAGAGGGTATTTTAACTTTGTCATTCCGTGTGTAACCTTAAGAATCTACAATAATTGACACAGCTCAATGAAATTTGGTCTGAGTACTTGCTATAGTCCTGAGATGTTTCCTATTTAAAACCACAAAAATCGGCTCAGTATATTAAAATATATATACCAATATCTGAGGCAACCTCAAAGTTTAAGCAAATTTCTTTCGTAAAGTTGCCATTCAAATTAAAAAAAAAAAAATCGTTTCAGTAGAAAAAAGTTATAGACAAAAATATAAAAACTTTATTACTCATTAAGTTTTCCTGTGTTATATATATCAAAAAAACTTTTATATATTGCAAAACTAAGTGAGTGTGTTAGTGAGAGTGTGTATGAACAAAACATAACATATTTACTATATACGCTTTGGTGGTGTAGGGTATTGAAGATTCGGCATAGCCGAATGTAACATTCTTATTTTTTATTATGTTTTATTAAAAAAACAAACATTAAGACCGATTTTTAGACATTTAGACAAATTTTCTATAAAACAATTAAATGAGATTTTTCATTTAAGACAAATTTAACGTCACTTTTCTATAACAAAAAAATGTACGTCGATTTTCTATAACAAGAAAATTTAAAGACTTCTACAGCAGAAAATTTAATGAAGATTTCTCACGATTTTCTATAAAAAAGGAAAACTAATGATGATTTTCTACAAAAAGATATAATTATTCGATTTTCTTTTAAATGAAAATTTAGGACAGATTTTCTATAAAAAAATTAAATCACGAGTTATCATTAAAGGAAAATTTAACGTCGCTTTTTTTCAATAACAAAAAAATTTACGTTGATTTTTTATAACAGGAAAATTCAACAAGATTTTCTTTTAAAAGAAAATTTAAAGTTGCTTTTTTATGACACGAAAATTTTAAGATGATTTTCTACAACGGAAAATTTAATGAAGATTTCATAAGAAAAGAAAATTTGGTGATTTTCTAAAAAAAAACAAAATCTAATTCCAATTTTTTATAAAAAAGATTTATATTAGGTTAGGATTCGTTTAAAGCTCAGGAACTGTAAAGTAGAGTCTGAATGACTCCGTTTAGATCATAATATATTTTTGGTGTCCCCGATAGGGTTCCTCCCATTTCACTCACTTTTGGTGGGTATTTGAATTTTCAGAGGTCTATCAGATTCATATATGGTGTAACATAATCCGAGGGCATAACCTCACTACGATCAGAATAATGCGGATAATCATTCATAACCGAAGTCCGAAGTGCACCATTGACTCCTATACAAGCTGACCTTTGTACATTACACAGTATTTCTTCCATATATATTTTTCTTGTAGCAGTCCACTATACTAAAGATCCATAAGTAAGAATAGGACATACTATAGCAGTGTAGTTACCACAATAATTCCAGTCTGGAATAATACCTAAATATTTTGCGCACTTCGAGAAAATAATTTCGTAGTTACCTAACCTCGGTAATCGAAAGCTTAGAATCTTAATCTATATTGTGAACAGTAATAACTCAGTTTGTTGCCCAGTTGCTTATTAAAAACAAACCTCTGGTGATGATGCCACTAATCAGAAACTAAGCCGATACTAATATCACAACATTGTCCGTCGAACCGATATATATTCACCTCAATCGACCTTTTGGAAGATTGCCTCAAAATCTTTTCACGTGGTGTTACCATACTGCATCAACACTGATAATCCTGATTCTTCATGACACTGTGAAATTTGATCAATTTGCGCTTAGTTAGACGCTTTTCGTCGCGTGGTTTAAGATATTTTTATACTTGGAAAAAATGCGGTCTTGACCAAAAAGAACAAACGAGTTTCTGTGATATTACAGGTATCAAGTTTCTCACTTGGACGTTCCGCCTTGAAATACATTATTTCATTGAAAAAAATTCTGCAGTTCCAACTTAAAGTATTATTAAAGGTGTTTTTAAATGATTAACATTTGGAAGAGCATCACTTACGAACAATTTATGCTACCCCAAGTCATTTTGAAAAATAACGCAAAAATGATAATGTGGAATTTTATTTCAGAACTTTAATTACAGAATTATTTTTTAAAATAGTTTTTTATAATTTACTAAGAGCTGTAAGGTTTAGATCATTATTTATGAGACATGATAAGGTAAAGGTAACTACATTATATATCAATTTATTGGAAATTATATATACTTCACCAAAAATATTGATAATAATAAAATAATTAAGAAAAACCGCAATTTAAAAACAAATTCCCAAAAATATTTTTCACAAGTTTTGCTATATATTTCCAAATGATATCGGTAGCAAAAGTTTCTACTTCTAATAATTTTAGAACATATAAAGCTTTGAAGAAAACATAAGTCTTTTTTTAATTCCAGCTTTGCGATTTGAGAAATTAAGCCAGAAATTAGAGTGTTGTTACAAAAATTGATTGAATTTGAGAAACTCTGGTTCTTCCAAAATTTACGTGTTAGAAGACTTTGGACTTTTGTGCATTAAACAAAAGCCTATGAAGTAATCTTTTAGGAACGTATAAATTCGGTATAAGTTGCTTAAACAAATTGTTTATAGGACAAAAAGATTTTTTGGAAAAAATCGGAGAAGTATCGGCAATTTTGGAAATCCAAACATAAATGCTTATAGTTTTTATTAAAATGAAATATATTCGAAAAACTGGTTAAAATTTGAAACCAAAAAGTAGAAAATTTAATTTTTGAATATCTCTTAAACTATATGAGATAGCCTACCCATACTTCTTATAAGTCTTAACTAGCAGAATCCAATCATATAAAAGTCTCCAAAATTGATTCAGTTATAAGGAATATGTATCGTTTTAAATGTTTTTATGACCCGATGTAATCAAGTTTGGGACCCTGTGTACCAATACCCGTTAAGTCCACGAAGTCCAAACTCAAAACATAAACTCATCTTCATTCCTTCTATGAGATATTTAAATCGAGACATTCGGAAGCTACAGATTTATCTCCATTTTATTTTTCAATTGAAACACTTTGCGGTATTTTGAAACTATTGGATTCAAAGATACCAACGATCACAATCGAAGTTTAATGTTGCTTCCGAAAAAGTCATATTTTTCGAGTTTAGGACATCACTATTTTATTAAACTTCACTGTAATAATACGAACACCAAATTCTATTGCATTTCGATTGCCAATGTTATTTTATCTAGTTAAGTAGATACCCGTGTATACATATAACATATAATTATCCTCTCTAATTTTTACAAAAAAAAAATAGATTTTCCTTTCTCCATATAAATAATTTTCCATTCATCTTACAAAGTTATTTGTTGCTACCGTGTTGCAACATTCTGTTATCCCTCTCCAATAGCAGCCATATTGTTTTTTTCACAAACATTATTTTGTTTCCCCAACAATATTTAAAGCGACTGAACGACCAAACGACCGCTTTCCTTCCTTCATACGTCTTCTCAATGAGAAATGAAAAATTATTTATGTTTGTGTATGAATAATCATTATTTACTCTTTTGTATTGTTGTTGCTGTTTTTTATTGTTTAGTTGTGTAAATAAATAAAATGTAAATTGTCGAAATGTGTTTGAAAACAAAAACAAGTAAAAATGCTACGTTCGGCTATGCCGAATTTTCAATACCCTCCACCACCACAAATGTTTGTGAAGTGGTTACGTTATGTTTTGTACAAACACACTCACTAATGTATGCCAAATATAAAAGTTTTTAGTATATATAAAATGGAAGACCCAATGAGTCATAAAATTAGTTATATAACTTTTATATATAACTATTTTTTTACTGAATCGATTTTGATTTTGATATATATGGTATATAGCTTAATCTTATGACAAAATTTTTTTCAAATTTATTGACTTATAATTGAACATTTTACGAAAGCTCTACGCTTACAATTAGTGGTTGCCGCAGATATTGGGTCAATATTTTTTAATATACTAAATCGATTTTGCTGGTTTTAAATAGAAAACTACTCAGGCCAAGTTTCACTTAGCTCTTCCAATTATTGTGATTGTCGGGCTTAGATATTGGGTCAATATTTTTTAATATACTAAATCGATTTTGCTGGTTTAAAAAGAAAACTTCTTAGGCCACATTTTATTTAGCTCTTCCAATTATTGTGATTGACGGGCGCAGATTTTGGGTCAATATTTTTTAATATACTAAATCGATTTTGTTGGTTAAAAAAAAAAAAACTTCTTAGGCCACATTTTATTTAGCTCTTCCCATTATCATGAATGACAGACGGGCGCAGATATTGGGTCAATATTTTTTAATATACTAAACCGATTTTGCTGGTTTTAAATAGAAAACTATTCAGGCCAAGTTTCACTTAATTCTTCCAATTATTGTGAATGACAGACGGGCGCAGATATTGGGTCAATACTTTTTAATATACTAAACTGATTTTGCTGGTTTTAAATAGAAAACTTCTTAGGCCACATTTTGTTTAGCTCTTCCAATTATTGTTATTGACAGACGGGCGCAGATATTGGATAAATTTTTTGTAATATACTAAACCGATTTTGCTGGTTTTAAATAGAAAACTACTCAGTCCAAATTTAATTTAACTCTTTTATTCACTGTGGATGACAGACGGGCGTAGCAAAATCGACTCAGACTTTGATTTCATGCAAGAACATATAAACTTTGTGCGGTCTGAGACGATTCCTCTTTAGCGTTACACACAGAATGACAAAGTTAATATACCTTCTTCACAACTTGTGGCTGTGGAGGGTTTATAAAAAAAAACATTTAATAGCAGCTATTAAATCTGATCACCTGGTGTAATTAAGCAAATCGAATATAATAAATTATAATTTTTTAGAAGGAGTTTTTTTATTTATAACACATTTGACACACAAACTACTATAATTTAAATTGAAAATTGGAAACGTAGAGGAAGAAGAAGAAACATTATTTATTTATGTAAAATTATTTATTATTATTACAGTTTTATTGTTATCATACATACATATAAATAAATTATTCTTATATTTCATTATTATTTATATTATTTTCACACACACATACACACGTACATACGTTAATATTATTCATCACATAATAAAAATAATAATAATTATTAAAAAGTTATTAAGAGATGAGATTTATGTGAAAGCGTTTCGAAAAAAATATCGTTTGTAATAATAATAAACATATTTATTGTTGTAATTACAAAACAAAAAAAATGGAGGACGCTTTAAGAATAACATTATTTTATTTATAAAAGTTTAAATCTAAATTGTGGTTGTGTCGTTGTTGTTGTTGTCCGTTACTGGTGGAAAATAATAAATAATGTTAAGAGACTTTTTAAGTATCTAAAAAGTCTCTTTTATTAAAAGTTTCTTTTTATGAGGTTAAAAGAGATCTTTTATTTGAATTGTATGTATAAAATATAATTGAACAGGCATCAAGAAATTTTAGTTAGATGAATTTAAAGTGAAAATATGACTGTTAAAAATTACAGTGCACATGTGAATGTGATAAACATTAATGCACAATGGCTCATAAGTGATTTGTTTTTGGTAACAAATCAAGAACTTTTGAAAAGTGTGAGATATTTTACATGAATACATTTGAGGTGTTTTCGAATTAATTTTGAGAATAATGCATCTGCTCTCGTGTGGTTTGGCAGTATTTTAAAATCTGGCGTAGATGTCTGAACCATTTATTCAATCGAGGACTTCGTGAATGTGACTGAAACTTAAACTAGTTATGTGGCAAAATCAGTGGAGCATGTATATAAGGACCCAAGTAGTAATTTCCACTTCTGTGAATCTTGCAGAAAACCAGTGTACTACTCTTTCCTCTCCCACCGTCAATTCAAGGGATGTAAAAGCCTCAATAAGAAGGTTCGTAAGATCTCGATAACTAGTCAGGAGGCAACACCAGGAGAGTATCTACAAGTCGACCAAAGTGGCTTGTGCAGAAAGATCCAGCGTTAGAATCCTCTTGTTATTCTTCTATCTCTCCCTGTCAATCCAAGCGATGTAAGATTACCAAGCCTAAAATTGCAGCTCGTTCAAATCTGCACATTTTTAATTTTCTTTATATAAGTTACAGATTTCTAAGAAAGATTTAAAGTTTGGAGTTCTGAAGGTTTATCTGAGTTTTTATCAGTTTCATCTTGGAGTGATTGTTGTTGATGACGTTTTGGTCCAAGATGGCGATCTCGCCAACTACTTCACCTTCTCGCAAAAAATAATAATCGCAAGACATATAGTCAACCGTTATTTTATTATCTTCCAAAAACAGTCAAAATCTTAGGTTGAATAAGTGCGTGACAATATGTAATTCCACTGTAAAATTAACCTATGCTACCTGTTCAGGTCTATCCTGAAGAGATCTATCTGATCTATCAAAAGAATGAATCTTTCTTAAGTTCGTCCGAAAACATGCCGAAGATTTCTTAAGAATAATTCTTTGAACCATCCGTAGTGAATGAATTTCGAAATGTCTTCAGTTTAGGGTGGAATCCTTATTATTTGGCCGCGGGATTCGCTCAAGAAAGGCTGCAAGTTTAGCACTGGTTAAGGTAGGCACATAGTATGACAGATCGGTGGTACCATCTTGTTTCATCGAGAATGAACCTGGATATTTCTTAAAGGTTCTTTAGAAGACTATTCAGATTAAGCTATCAGCTCCATTCAGTTTAGGTACGTATTTTCAAGAGAGGATAAAGTCTGATGACGTCAATTCGATGCGATCTTGCAAAATTTTGAGAAAACAGTCTCCAACTTTCTTACTTGCACGACGTTTAGTATTACGCCACCTTAAAAACGCCAGTTCACTTTCTCACATAGATGGAGACATTAAAGTTTTAAATGCAGTTCTTGGAAATAGATAGCACTTTACATTATCAACATATTGTGCAGATGAAGTCCAAATTATCCTTCCACATTAAGTAATCCATATGCCACCGATTTGTTGCTGTTAAGCAGCACCTTTCTGCGGGAGAGTGTTTTGGAGCCCAATGTAATCTGATATTATTTATAGAAGGTAGTTCCTGCTCTTTTAAAAATTATTTTTAAAGGGCATGAATTTGGAATCTGTGTCTATTCTATTCCTATCAAAGTATTACCATCGATATTAGAAAATTCACAGTTTCTTTTTATTACAATGGGCTCTGAGTTCTTTACAGTTGAATGCTTAGGATTTTTAGAGAGCTTTGTTAATGCATTTGACAGCTTTTTTACTTTCTGCTTGTATTTGCCTCTTCCGGCATGTATAGCTCTCTATTCATTATGCTTCCCACAGGTCATGAGGAGAAGTTCTCCAGAGATTATAAAGTCTAAGGCTGTAAAACATAGGGAACTTATCTCTTGTATTTTGTACTTGCTATGGATTATGAGTGTATTGAGTTGTAAAGAGCAACGGTCTGAACTACCTAAAGCCCACGAATTAAATTACTGACAGCCACAAAAGAGAAAAATCAGAGTGGAAATTACTTGTTTTTTTTTGGGGGGATTTCGTGACTTAAGATTTTGCAAAATTAACAAATAATTTGTAAATTTAAATTTCAAACAGAATTTTCGATCATACAACCCATAGTGCTCCCATTAAAATTACCGCCAAGAAAAAGTTAATGTTATAAAATATTATTTATTTCGTACATACGCGAACGAAATTTGCGTAGCGTAAATCCAAAATAATGCTAAATGTATGTAGATAAAATGTATCTTTTAACATGTATTTTATATTCACCTTTTTTTGGTTTGGAATCGACCTAAACAAAATACTTATTTGACAAGATACCACCAACCGATGTGTTTGGTTCGCTGTTGTTTTTAATGTTAATAAGCATCTTCTTCAGTGTTTGTTATCTGTGTGTTTGTTTGTTTGTTGTTGTTATTTTTTATTATTTATTTATTCAGTTTGAAGTGTCATTTTTATTTCAAAAACTTTTCAGAGTTTGCGTCATTTCATGTTATTCTATTAGGTTTTCAGAATTTTTAGAAAGATTTCTTTATTTATTTTATAAAAATACTACAGGGTTAATAACTGAAAATAAAAGTCTCTCTATATATATATATATATATTTGTATCCCCAGCCGACGCGTCGCTTATTATCGTTGTCTGGTAGTCGTTGAACTTTGTGAGAGTAAGAGTATGTGTGCGCGCGTATTATTTTTGTCCAGTAGTTGATTTTGTTTCTTGTTGTTCTTTTATTTTCTCTTCTTTTTTACTTAATTTTGCACAGTCCCCATGCAAACTTCTTATCCGGCAAAGCCATACGTTTTGTTATTGTTGTTGATATTTCTTTCAGTATTTCTGAGTTCAACGAACGTTCGCATAGAGTTTACACACCTCTTTATTGATGTTTTTGTTGTTGTTGCTGGTTTATAGCATGGGTCATTGGCAGGCCATTGAATGATATTCATTTCTGTGTACTTACAAAATATAAAATGCAAACGTATCGGTAGGAAATTTAGCTTGAAGAGAATATTAATTGTTGAAATTATATATTATAAATTGTTGAATTATATATTAAAGTTCTTTTTTTCTCCTTAGACGTCTTGTGATCTGTTCCCCTGTGGGCCAGAAGTACCTCAAAACCTGACAACAAGTATCATTTTACAAATTTCGATGTCTAAGAATAGCGGTGCTGTGGTGAATCGAATCTTACTGAAACCTTAACTAATCAGATGGCTAGACTGATTGCTTCGAAAGCTACATGTACTGAAGAAAGTCAAGGTAGGAAACCTAAATTAGCCGACTATAAAATTATTAGACCAGAAGGCGGCAGTTTCAACAAAAACTCTAATAAGTGTGTCTTTCAAACTAAACAACTCCAAAGCAGTCGAATTTCGAATTAACAGCAAAAATCGTTTCTATTTTGCATATTGTGCAAATAGAATCAATGAAGAAATCCTAATGGCCCACTTTTATATAACTCCCCGCCGACTCAGTCGAAGTAAAATCTCCAACATAGAAAAAAGGGTTATAAAAACAAGACGCTCTGCCTTAGGCAACGCTCAGATTAGGTTTGTTAGCATGGGTCAGCAATCAGAGATAAAAGCTTTTAATTGGGGTCCTCTATCAATCTCCTAGGTTTCGTCATCGATGTCTGATTTTTGCATATACCACCATAAGTGGGATTTGATTAAACAGAAATTTATGGATGTTTTCTTCACAATACTTTAGGTTTCTCGCCATAAACCGAAAGGATTAGTGAAGGTTATTCAAGGAAAAGTTGTTGTGGTCATGAATAAGTACACTGAGGAAGACGCGAGGGAAGGCATTCTGACATTATCGGAAGTTAATTTTTATCACTCGAAGGCTACTAACGCTATGCACCTTCGTGTCTGTGAGTCTACTACGGAAACAATATAGGATATATCGATAAAAGAACAAATCCCAATGAGGAAAAATAGAAAAAAAGTTACGTCAACAAGATAGAATAATAGAATACCCAAGAGGGGCGATAGACAAATCTTCTAATACTGTATTTAATACAAATTCATTACGAGACATTAGGGGGGGGAGACTTATGCAAATTACATTAAATATATGACGATTCAACGAACTGTCCGACATTTTCGGAGTTCAAGAATGTGGAACATTTGATATTTAAATGTCCAAGGTTTGGACATCTAAGACGTGTACTGGAAAGTGAAATTGGTATGCATATGTTTTGTTTCAGAAACTAGTCAATATAATAGACTAAATACTAACCTTGATAAAAGCTAATATATGATTTGCTAAGACTTTAACATGTGTTGTAGATTTAGTTTTACCTAATTCATATATTTTTCCTACAGGGTCTTATAATGTGTTTCCCTCTAGCTTATTTGTATCCTCAACTAAAAGCGTTACGTAAATTACAATTGGCGTTCCATATCAGGTATGAAATATATATTACATTACATTTCAATCCCTCCACAAATAAACAACGTTAATGACGACAGCAACTACAACAATGATGACTGTGACGACAATGCTTTATATATACGAATGTATAGGAATATATTGTGATAAGACGATGAGGAGGAGCATCGTAACGAAATGCACAAATTGCAATTGCTTTTACACTTAAATGTGGAAAACAAAAGCTTTACATTATGACGTTTATCAACAACATCTTTTTCATAGCATTTTGAAACGACAACGACGGACGGAGGGAGCGAATATATAAACAACGAATGAACCGATAAAACGGCCGACATATAAATAGATGTCTATGAAAATAGATATGAAATGCTGGAGAAGAGTACAAAATAGGCACAGTTTATATTGGTATGTGTGGAAGTAGAGTCTATAGATGAGATCTCAGGAAAATCTTCTTAAGCTAGAGTAATGTTGCATTTGAAAGATGATGATGATGATGGCGATGCACTCTTTCAATGGAGGAGAATTTTAATGTATGCGAGTGTATGTATGCATATACATTGTATCATATAAAGACAGACGGACATACAGACACATTGTTTTTTATGTTTGCTGCAATGTAATCATTTCATGTAATAGGAGACATTGCAGAGTAATGCCAGATCAGCAATACTAGAAGGTAATAAGTGGAAAAAACATATTATTATTTTCTTTTTTGGAAAATGTAGAGGTTTTATGTGTGAGTGTAGTAGAAAAATACCAGGTCTTGGTAAAATAACATTAGAAAATCTCATGTAAGTCTAGCGTAGCATAACCATCTGCAACAAACCATCCAACCATTACAAGCAACCAGACCAAACCAGACTAGAGTTTTGTAAAATTGTCTATAATGTTGCTCGACAGGCAGAAAGATATACAGATATTATACACTCATATATATCCTAGTTACCAATGGTTATATAGACTAAACTTGGTGTTGGCTGAATGTTATTAGCTGGATGTTTGGTTATACATGAATGTTTGTACATAATGTTGCCATTACCAGTACTTCCATCATCAGCAACATGCAGCAACAAAATTAAATTGAATCCACTGTCTGGCTCTGGTACTGGCTGCATAATAGAGTCTTCTATAGAGTTAGTAAGCAGGCAAGGCAGGCAGGCAGGCAGTCAGTCAAGTAAATAAGTCAGTGAGTTACACTGCGAGTGTTGTAATTGTTGTATATGAGAAAAATGTACGTTTACAGCTTGAATTTTCCTAGTATTATGTTTGCCTAGTTGTCTATTTTCCTAGGATGTTAGAAAATCGTTAGTTTATGCCCTCCATTAAGGGAGCACTAGTCTCATATTATTTGTATTAGAAAATTAGATATTTTTCCCACACAAACACTCAAACACACATTCCCTACAAAAGTTTTCTTCTTTTATTTATTTAAAATATACACTAACACTAACTAATAGCTTGTGGGCTGATTGTGTGGAGATTCCCTCCGAAAGCATTAATAATAAAAAAAATACAAATCAATGAAAAGATGTGCAATATGACGTAAAACTTTCAGCAATATCCAACAAAACCCACAACAACAACAGAGGCAACAGCAACAGCAACAGCAACAAAAAAGTTCTTTTAAATCACACATTACAAGAAATTCGCAACAACATCTCTTCTCATACGTTGTTGATGAAAATGCCAATTGAAAATATTTTACATGATTTTTCTTCCTCAACATTTTGTAGCAGAAACCCAGAAATTGTCAGCAGGTGACCGTGAAAAAAGCAATAATTTTATTGCAAATAATTTTTTATTATTATTTTTACAATACACTTGTTATGTGTTGTCTGTCTGTAAGTTAGTATAAGTATTTGTTAAAATGCTAAATACAACAACAATAATAGCAACAACTTTGGTTGCTTCTGCTGTTTTTTTCGCAAGTGTATGAGTGTGAGTGTGTGTATGTGAAAAACGTCATCGCGGGAGTCAAATTCACGGAAATTGCATTTGTTTATTGTGTGTTATATTTGTGTTTGTCTTGTTTTTTTGCTGGTATTTGTAAATTGCATTTAATAAAAGTCTCTCGCGCTCTCTAGTCTACTCCAATTACAACACTGTATTGAATATAAATTTAACGTTCGTTTGTAATTGTAAAATTGTATGTGTATGTGAACGCTATAATAAATGTCAAATGTATTAAATGCAATAAGTTGTGGGGAAATTGGATCGAATATGAAAATCAAAGATTTACTATATATCAGATAATAGTTTACAAACTAGAATTATTAATAGATTAAAAAAATATATATCAATATATGTACTAAGCTATATAAATGATTAATTGATTGGGTGACCAGAAAAAAAGTGCAAACTTAAATAATAAATATTTGCAACAAAACCCAACTTGGACCTACAAAAAGTTGGTCAAACAATCAAAAATCTGCCATCAAACTGTTTTCCAATGTTATAAAATAGTATCGGGGAAAACTAGTACGTTGGTAGAAAATCTAGTTCAGGTAGAAGGAATGGTCCACATCATGTTTCTAAATCCAAAATAAAAATAGAAAGCATTTTCAAAAGAGCTACCAACATATCTGATAGGAATCAGACTGTTTAGCTCAGTGATCGTAGTATTTTGTACGAAAGGTTAAAAAAGTACAAGACGCAAAAAGATGCTGGCAGGAACGCTGCTAAAAATTTAGTGGCCAAAAACAGAGTATGAAAATTAAAGTCAAGTTTCTAAAAAAATATTCTTGGCTGTATAATATATGTTTGGGCAGACTTTTCACAACTAACTGGTCCACAATTTCGTACTGTTGTTGCAGAGAGAAAGTTTAGAACCACAGGAGCTGTCAAAATTTCCCAACAAGTTATTGGTATGGCAAGCTATAAGCAGTTGCGGCAAATCAATTTAAAAATGGGCTCTAAAAATGACGAAATTTACATCAAGAAGACTGCTTCCATTCATAAGACTTCATAATGAGTAAACTTATTTTTAACCTGATTTGGCATCCTGTTACTATAGTAAACAAGCCTTGAATGGTCAAGAAGAATAATGTGATATTTGTAGCAAGAGAAGCAAATCCTCAAAACTATCCAGTAGAGAATATTGGGCGTTTGTTAAAACAGAATACTTAAAAAAAACAGAATTGAAAAGCTTAAAAAAAGTTGGTAGATTTCAAACGGAGAT